>JAXGGS010757093.1:11616-27553 GCA_035585475.1 Armandia brevis
ATGTTGGTTAATGAGAGCTCTCAGACAAATTGATGTTGCTACTTAGATCACACGAGCCGCCGATTGTCCCTAGTCACACAACCACTGGTAGCTCCTGGTTACAGAGATTGAGTCCATGAATTTAACGCTGTAAATAAAAATCTTTCTACACGACGTTAGTATTTACACGTCAAGTTTAGTAATAAATTCACATAGTTTGTAATGTGGATGATTTCTATGAGCTCTGCGTAGGTCTACTCATATATCTCTTTACTTACCGCGGGTGGTCAATATGAGAACACTGATATCTAATTAGCTGGGCGGCTACATTACATTCCTTTATTTGTTATTTAGTCACAACTCGTGTCGTTCCTAATATCGGTGTGTTTATCCACGGGCCAGATTGGTTAAGGTAAATTGAGTTGAATTGGGTAGAATAATTTCTGCTTTATTGTTGTGTATTGATTTTTCTCAACAGTTAATGCACAGATAGAGTTCACGCAAATACTTGTTGAGTATAAATAAAAGAAACTATAACATACATCATTAATATACTCCATCTCAATGTGAGCATATAAAAGGTGGTCCTATGTAAATTCATCTGGTGGGGCTATTCTGGCTGTTGGGTGCAAAACTAAATACTCGGGTTGGTAATGTAAGCTCATGCTCGATATAAATATGTACCGTGCATGTTCTTCCCTCTACTTCTTAATAACCTAAGGTCTCAATACAAATACTCGATATTCACTGGCGCGGGTATCTTACCTCTTTGTGTGTGTTTGTCAGAGGGCACAAATACAAAATAAATTAGGTGCTATTGATTTCTAGTGCCAGTAAAGAATCTTTTGTAGCGTTGTTGGGGCGGGCAACTTTTCCCGGGAGTCGAGCCCGTGTCATCCTGAGCTTGTGTAATCTCCGGAGTCAGCTGCCGCAGTTGTTTTTGTGCGTCTGTTGTGGTCTGCATCCTCGAGTCAACAGAAAAGTGAATAGTTTTTGCTGCTCCTGGATATAAAGACTGGCATGGGATCAATCTGACGTATTCAGACCGGGGGCTCAGCGACTTGGCTGCGGTTCCGTTTTAGCCGGCGTGGAGCTTCTGCCCGTCAATGGTACAGTGAGGCGTATAAAATCTCAGTCGAGATCACTAGGGATTAGAGATAAAAATTGGCGCTAATCCCTCGATTATGCGAGGAAATGCTTACACTTTTCACCAGACCTAAACTAGCCGGGACCAGAGGCGATTTTACATGGTAGCCGCTTTTGAGGAGTCACCTTGTATTTGTAGGCCGATGTTATGCTCAGCAGGAGTTTGCTGTTAAAATTGTGTCTTACATCAATGCTACTTGGGAACATTAATAGTGCTACCGGTAATCGTTGTTACCATTCTGATAATCGAAGAAGCGAGCTGCCACCAATTGATAAGTCACGCTACAGGATTATATAACTCAGGCATGTTGAGACACTTTGTGGCGTTTGTGAGGGCGAACTTATAGCCTGTCCCCGAGCTTTTCCGTCGATGGATACGAAATAACAGGAGAGACTATCTGTGCTTGTGCTTTCATACTTTCACCTTAGTCAAGCATCTACTTAGTCAAACCAAGGATGGTGTTTTTTTGCCAGGTCTGACGATTAATAACTTGCTTTACCTTATTATCAGGTAAACATCACTCGATAAACTGTTATCTGGTATTATGTCGGAAACAGTGGGTCACTAGATTAGCAAGGGATTTTAACAGATGATCCACGAGTTTGTCGCATGTCGCCTTAGCATTAATGACCTCAAGAGAAACTAATCTCAATGCGATACTGAATCAAGGATGAGACTTCAGGCGAATCGATGAATATCAACTGACGGAAAGCTATTGAGAAATTAACCATTAGTGTTTTCGCAGGCTTAGCTTCAAACGTTTTGATTAGAGGTTAACGCTTCGATGTTGACCAGTGCCGGAAAATTAAGTAAAACGAGACTACATTAGCACGCGCTGATGCTTTGGGAGATTGGTGATCGGATTAACATTTATTCAATACGAAAACATTTTAACAGTGAGCATTGTAACAGTCTCAGCTGCGTTTAAGGAGCAGGAAACCGAAAACTTTCTCTAGCTGAAAGGCAAACAACAATTCTGTGAATGAGCCTGAAATCCCACTGTGGACTGCTTTAACGATTGGAAAGAACCACAAAGACTTTACATAGCCGTATGAGGATTTGAATCAATAGCCAATTCTGTGGTGCTCCACGTATATACCAAAGTGATTATCTACTGGAGTCTGTAAACACCTCACTCTGCCCGCACTCGTTACTTTATTCATGCACGTGTACATGTATGTATAAAGGTGCTCAGTGTTGATCGCACAACGGATTGGATTAAGCGAACGCCTGTTGATCTCCACCTCTTGTTTGTTGCCCTGTCGCTCTCGTCCGTTCATCGAGATGACTATGGTGGGTTACGAGTAGTCTTATTAAGGTTCTGCTCTGTCACCACCGTGTGTGCATGTAACTACCTGCGTTGTGCTGATAAAACAATCTTGTTGAAAAAACCCGGCGCATACATAGGAGTAATTGTGTGAGGGACAATTGAGAATCTCAACCGAGAAACTGTCGGGAAATTGTATCTGATACCGGGCGGTTACATGTAAGTCTTCTTTGTAATCATATCGATTAGGCGCGATATTGATTTGCGGTTGACAATGATGATGGCCTCAACGACGCCGACCCCCAAGAAGAAGCACGATATTAATTTGAATTATCTGTACAAAAAGCTCATCTACCACTACCAGCAGAATGGATTTCTAACGCCGTGGAAAACTTCAAATCCCTCTCGATTTCCCCAACTGTGAGTATTCTGTTTTATTCGATATGAATAATCCTAGCCTGTGTAGTCCTAGTCTAGCGAGCTGATCAATGGAGTGTAATACATGAACACACGGGGCGTTTTATTCAGTTCCCGTATCTTACATAAGATTATTACAGTTTATAAAGAGAGGTTTTCGTCATAACTAGGTCATGCGTTTCACAAACGTAGTTTTCGCAGGTAAAGAACATTCGACAATGCCATGTCTTTTAAATCATTAATGCAGCTTTGTTAATTCCATTTGGCTCATGCTCAATCACTTTTTCTAGATATATAAGTCCATAAGCGTTGAACAGTGGTTATTTTGGATAAAGACCTTAAACAGGACACATTAAAATGCAATATCTTATAGACTTATGGTCTTTAAATATTGGTTTACAAACGCCCCTGACATGACAGTACCCCTTGTTTACCCCCTCGGTTCCAGGATTTTATAGCCGACACGTTTGTTTACCCTGTAGGTTTTGTTTGTAATTATCAGTGAAGATGGCCATGGGTGTACCTATCAAATGTCTTCGCTTTTCTAAGCACGCCATATATTACGATGTGATTGATCTTTTATAATGACAAGAGCCACATATTGATGATGCATATATTCCAATACAACAGAGAAAAACACTCAAACAGAATTTATCAGTACATTATTCACAACCGCGAGTTTATGGTCTCGTATATTTAATATGTATTGATCGAAATATATAAATGAGAACCTCTCGGCCCTATTACATAAGATTTAACAAGAATTATGTTTTTGGCAGGTTTGCCCTATACCTTCTCAGTTTAGTGTAAGCTTGCAACCTTTGCTGTATAATGTTTTTCTTCAGTGGAAATGTTTGTGCACAGTAACGCTGCATTTGTCTAACTATTGCATTCCGTTTCGGGTACTAATAATTATTTACTTGGATATGGAAATGTACCAACTGGCACAATTTGTTTCAATAACTTTGTTGATACACGGTTGTCAGCGTTGCTTTTTGTTGTTACATGTACCGGGATGTAGTTTCTCTAATCAATCCCAGATATGCTATACTGCTTATCTGGGCTTATTACTGTTTAAGCTGAAGTGATGAATAGGTAAAGTTACTTGTTATCCACGTGACTTATCGATATAAATCGGCAACCCGTCTTCTATCGCTATGTAAATGTCGATACTCTGATAATCTCAATATCAACCTTCTTAGATTGGTAGGCAAATCTGATAAATATGTAAGTATATGATCGCTGATATGTATGGTTGACAACCGTAGAACATGTCATTTAAAAAACGACACCTCGCAGCAACATATTAATCGAGTTCGTGCTGGCTTGTCAATAAGAATGAAATTGAAAAACAAAAATGTATTACATGTGCAAGCGCCTTCGCAGTATCATTATTTCATTTATATCAGAGGATGCCTCTTGTGGTGACATTTTAGGATAGCGTATTTTTACAAGAGATGTATAAAATGGTGTTTTCGCTAAAATAATGTATGCGAACACACCAAGCACCAACTTAGTCAAACCTAAGTGTATTTAGAAAGCCTGTTATGTCTCCAGTTAGCCCCTTGTGTTAATAATTCAAGAATAATGCACAACCTAACCGGCTTCTCGGCAGGTATTCAAACGGACTAAACATGCTTAAGTGCATTTTTCATCCATTTGTCTGTTTAAAAAGTGCACTTAACTATTGACTGTCCCCTTGTTTCAATCGAGATCCTTCAACCCATCAATTAATGTGCATGGTAATTGAGCGCAATTTCTAATTTAAGATAGACTATGTGTCTTGTAGACGCCATAGTTTGAAGGTTCAAGTACTCAGGGTTTGAGTAGTAGAAAAAACACCACATAGTTATTTAAAGTGTGTATTTTAGGGCCGCGGGAAACATAGCAACTTTGACATGCGCCAACTTCACTTTGTCGGTGCTCGACGAAGTATTAGTTGTATTTTGAGACCGACCACCTTGTACTTGCTAATATAGTCAATCGTTGTTAGCAATTGAACAGCCGTGTAAATAACTCCATGAGAATTTAAATACATTCTCTCCATAGGTTACTAAGAGATAGATAACCGCATAGATGATGACTTTCATCGGCTCTCAGACTTTTTTCCTTCTTCGAGACCTGCATGCCAATTTTACTATATTTCCATATTTTTTTTGCCTACGGTGTAACATAGATAAAGATAATGATGTTTATGTATTCCGTGTGTCAGTGGTACCAGGGGGTCCCGGTATTTGTTTGGCAGATTAATCTTCAATAAGTGTATAATTGAGTGTGACCATAACCTGAACTTATTGTTGACATTTTGAAAATACATTGCTGAATCCTGGTTTAATATAATTCTTGTTGGCATTGATTGATTGACATAGCCATTCAAACACCTGACGAGTTTGTTCTACTTGATGTACTAGTTTGTATGACCCTTTAATGTGTCAAGCGGAGCACCAAAAGTCTGATTTGCGTCTGTGTATACCAAATGTTCACCTCCAGTCAAATTGTCTAGTCATCAATGGTCTTTTTCTGCAATAAACCCACATGTAGTGAACGAACAGAGGGATTTTTTACCATATTTTATCATAAAGCCGTACATTGTTTTACTTGTCTTTGACAAAGAAGTATCAGGCGTACACGTTTTGCTGCAATGAGATGAAGTAGTGACATTTTCATTTCTTCTGAGACCGATTCATTAAACTCAGCACGTCTTCGAAAGTAGTATACTTTCAGTAGTACGCGCGTTTCTATGTTCTAGATTAAGCCCGGTCATTGCCTTGTTAGGAATCTTTTCTTAAACGCGCAGATGAAACAGAATAGCTTTTGCCATCATCTATCGTTCGTTTGGTATATAACAGTAACCCCATATTATATTAGCTAATAAAACGTATATTTAATATAGTCTCGAAATTATGATATGCATAGTTAATGTTATGAATCAGAAAAAGCTGCCATGCAATGCACAAAATGGTGTTAAGGAAATGTCAGTCAATATATATTACATAAAGTGCATGTGTTCATTATGGGCAGCGTTTGATCCATTTATTGTGTTATTCTCCAAAAGAAACATGCCTTCACCATTATCACCAAGTATTACATGATCTGCTGAGTGTCATCCCTATTAATCATATATGATTCACCGTTCCTCTTATATGTACAGGGTTAGCAATACGATCAACCATGAAAGGAGAGATTTGTAAGCCTAGCAGAGAACTATTAACTAAGTCAAGTCACGGTAATGCATTCTTATACTGCATTGCTTGAAGACTTATGAATACGATTTAGTTCCTAATTTGCCACGTTTATTAAACTCTGTAGTGCAGGTTTAATGCCTGAATACACCTAATTTATCTAGTCCTTAGGGCGCACAGTTCATTCATGCGTGTTTTTTTAGAGATCGAGCTATAAACCATGCGATATCCACGCAGGGGCGAAGTCAATATGTTATGTATATTACTGACAATGTGTATTGATAGCAGTCATTTCGTCGCTATGGCTTCCCCGTTGACATTTCTCTGGCTGTTTTGATCGCACCCGAATATGTCAATCGTCAACGATACCTTAAATGACCACCAATCTTTAATTTGGAAACTGAGTTTTATGTTTGTTCTGTCGTCGGGTTGTTTCTCTTGCTACTTATAAATAAACAAGACAAAGTTGACAAAAGTATCGTCGTATTAGTATTGACAACCTCAGGCAAGCTGTGATCTTATTCGTCTGAAAGCACGTTTAGAAACTCCGGCTCGAGCTCTTCTTTGAATTTCAACACCGCCCAAGTTTACGTTTGATCTGTTTACTCTGACGTGTCAGACGACGATGTTTGCTCGCTGCATTTTATTCATCCTGTTATTTTCCTGAAGCAAACGGGCGTTTTTGGGGTATCTTTTGAACCCTGAGCTCTTAGACTGATTCCGGCGAGGATTAGAATAATTGTCAGGTTTAAATCGAGCCTCGACACGAGGGACAATGTCACCTATATAACGGGCGACCACTCAGTCATGTCTCTCGTCTGCTGATATTACACATGGCCGCTTGTCAAAGGAATTGGAAGCTCCCGTGGATATGTTCTCATAGCTGATGTTGCTAGCAGTCGACCAAGTCCGAATTAAGAATAATACGTGGACAACGAAAAACGTGGATATATTATAAAGTGGATTATAGCTTAAACGATCACAGACACACGTGAATACAGCATAATCATTTGCAGTGTTCTGCTTAGGGAAAATCAAACGCTCTACCAAGCAGTGAATATTGAGCTGTCGACCCTTTGAGCAATCAGAACTAAAACGGTCGTGTTTTACCATCGGTATTCTCCGGTTTCCGAGCTGGTAACAACCAAGAATAGTGTGCTGGCAGAGGAAGTGATCGGGCCCATGGTTAATGATTTGAGAGAAGAAAAACTCGTGTTGCGGTTGCCGGCCCAGACTCCTGAGAGAAGGATCGATAACGTATGTGATTGATTTGACGTCTCTCTCCCTCTCACCCGCGGACTCTGCTACTGGTGGTCTCCCTGAGCTTGTCCTGCCTCACGACTTCCGCCTGTGTGCGCCTAGGTCTCGCGTCGATATCGCGATTAAGAGCTGGGGAAGATGTGTTAAGTGCAGCTTATTACCTGTGGTCATCCCGATCCCCAGCTGGGCGGCGGTGAGTGAGTACAGCGCATCGTGCTTATTGCCGGCAAGGTGCTCATGGGAAAGCTCAGCGGATCAAGTCGATGAGGGATTAAGAGATTGCTGCATGTTGATGTTTGAGTAGAAGGGATTAACCGTTGACATACTCTATGATATGGATTACTGATCTATCACCGATTGACAGGAGACAAAGATAACAGTTATTGTTTTATGAAGCCCACATTGAGCCTTATCAGGTAATTGACGGTTCTTTAATGGCTGTTGGGCGGTGATGTTTTTACACGATAGCAGCCATGGTCACAGCAAACTTCGTGCAATTAATTATAATCAGAAGATTATTAAGTGAGAAACATTGTTTTCACCGTGGTTGATGTTGATGCTCTACTTAGACGATTCCACTGCTAACAGACTTTGTAGTGCGTGCGCTATGTTGATGACTTTATAGTTGAGTCCATAGAAGTTTCAAAGATTTATGATGACCATTCGTCTACCACGATTGAAACATAAACCTTTTATTGATGAATTGAAACTTCCGTACGATAGCTTAACACTAAGATTTCGTCCTGATCCCGTGACGACGAGCCTACCGGAGCTGCCTCCTAGTCTGACGGGGTAAGATGATTACATGTTCTGCATACGTTTATTGATGGTCATTAACTTTTCAGTTCGATATAAACTTGCAAGGATATATGACATATTTTCACACACACTTTTCGCGATTTCATTTATCATAATTTTATTGACTAGCATTCAATTACTCACTTTATGAAATATGTGCAATCAAAGAAATAACATGCCTAAAGCGACTCAAACGAAGGCTTAGTGCCCCTGAATATTGGTGATTAAGATAATCACCAAACAATAATAAGTCTGTATTTTAGTATTATGATGTCAGTATTTCGTCCTAGTTGGATGATTTCATACGTTTTTTTGAGGACTTATAAAGGCTATTATTGACAAACGCCATGCCTATAGTGGTTTACCAGAGAATAAACACTTCAATATCGCACAATTGGCCTTGCTTTGGTTGTCAAAACATTTCCGTTCCTAAATGGCTTGAGGAACTACAGTATTGCGTGCATTTCCTTTCCATGCAATGCATGTTTGTTCTTAGCCATTTGTTGGGTCACACTATCAGCCATTCTATTTTGTTTGTTTGTAATAGCTTTATTATCATTTTGAGCTATGATTATACATCTCTGACAAAGTAATTGATAATATCGGTCTGGGGAAAGGAGAAGTCCATACTAGGCCCCCAGCCGTGTACAGAGTAAATATCAGAGGAATGGAGCACTTTGAAGGAAATATTCTATTTTGATCATAAGATCTGGGTCAATAAAATATTGCGACTTGTGATCAATCACAGTTAAGACTATCCACCATTTTAACCTTTATCCGGTGCTCAGCTTTCTTTGGGTAATTTCAATAATTCTGATGTTTGCTTTTCTTTATGCTTCAACACTTCGATATCCATTCATTGTTTGGAGTCGCAGCCATTGAAACAACTTCGAATCCACCGTGTTGACATTAGTCTATCTTTCCGGCGAAATCAATAGTGTCAATTAGTTATTGATGACTATAAACGCAATTTATGTATAAAAATAAATAGATATAAGTGTTATTATGGGGTTATCGGTTTCATCGACCCACAGTGAACGCGGGTTCCCAAGAGTTCTCACACATGTTAAATACTTGTTCAACATTCATAAAGTATTTTTAACAGTACTCTATAAAACACTAGGGGCGCCGACTAACACGTTTCCTGCCCCATTTTACTTTCATGTCCCTGTACAATTTCATTTTGTTGTAGTTTTGCGTAGTTCACAGTCATGATAGACAGCTCTAGCACATCGTTGATTTGAAATACTTTTCGTGCACAATAACAGTAGTTTTTTATTATTTTGCTCAAAGATAAATAACAAACAGCAAAAACATTTGATACTTTATGGTAATAACAATTTATATGTACATGTACTGCTGAAATCCTGTTAGGGTGATGTTCGAATCCCCTAGAAAATAACCCATCCAGTAACTCTAGTTTGACCGTTGCTTCAGTTACTCAATGACTTGCGTATTACATACTGTAATTGCTTGTCAAAGATTGCTTTTGATATATCATCGGTGGTTACATTGAGAAATCTACCGACATCCCGTCATTCGACCGGACTGTTTATGAAATATTTATTTAAAAATATTAAAATATTCAGTGATTGGCTGCCACATCTACCTAGGCTGAAATAAGCTTTTACATAGGCAATGAAACTGAATCCTGTGTGTTGAATACACGGTTCACCTTTATGGGTTATCGAGCAATCCCCTATCCTTTAACTTCGGTTACCGTCCGTAAACCAGTATGTTTGGACTTGCAGCGATGCTTGTATGTGTCTTTTCATTCCTTTAGAACCCGACTCTGCTACTACATTTATAATATCCCACTGTTTCTTCAGCCACTTGTTTGATGTGTTCCATCAAAGACTTTGTGCACTCCGAGTTCTCGGCTGGTGTAGACTTACCTGAGGTAGCAGGAACATGGATTGGGTGCCCGCTGCCAAGGTCAATACAATAGAGCATAAGTTAATCCATGGCTTAAGCTGACCAACTAACTTGTCAATATTTTACCTGTTAACGGTGAGAGAGATTCATTCCCTTGTGTAGGTCGGTGTATAGATTAATTAGCCGACTGGATAATCTGCTGACGGGATCTGCACATGTGGATTGGATTTATACACTTCACCAGATAAACACATACGGTAGACGGCAACTGCGAGGGACATTTTAAACTTGACTTATTAATCATCATCTGTGGGAATATGTTCATTTCGAGGGTGAAATTTGGCACCAGGTAAGTGACATTTTGCCTTGTGTCTGGTTAGTAAGTTGCTCTGTATAAGTGGTACAGTTACTACAACCTTTACAAAACCTTTACAACCTTTATATTTTGACAATGTATGTGCTACCAATTCTGTCCACTTCCATGTACATTTTATTTATCAGCACCTCCGGTGTTTAATTCTCCCTGACTGGTAATTTAACGCCTACAGATTAGACTAGACACGAGGTAATTTCCGCTGTCCGAAATTTATTTAGTAAACCCCATAATTTCAAGCTAACAAAGGTCATGTGTAGGAACTTAATACCATTTTTTGCATGCTGTTTACCAATGGAAAATATTCACCAGACCAAATGGAAATTGGACGACCTTATGTTTAGCTATACATTTGTATGTATACATAGTCAGTCAAACATACTTAGTCCCACCAGAGCTTCATTTTTTAGCTTTAAGATATAACAATTTTACATCGTAATGTCAGATTTTTCCCAGAGAAAGTGATCAAACTAGCACCACCTCGTTGTTTAATGGCTACCACCGCTATTCATCAGAAGTTTGCTTTTCTTCTCTACTTCCCACGATAGAATTTTAGTTAGCCTTTAAGCAGTTTATATCTTCGTGTGCCTAGCAACTAGGCGGGTACAATTTTTATCAGATAATCATTTAGTGTGCATTGGCAGTTTTCTCTTTAAAGACTCCTCCCTTTAATGTTGATAACCGAGAAAACGTCTTTATTGTTCTGAGAAGCTTTGAAGGATCTCGTGATTAGCCTCGCCAGATTTAATGCTATGTTTTCTGTTCTTCACGACCTCTTACACTGGGTGTAGGTGATCGCTCTGTGCCATCTGTCAAACTGGGGGTTCGGGTACAAAATTCTACATGCTAGGATTCGTCTACAATGATGATCGTGAATGCTAAGAAACAATCTGACTTTTATAGGGCAAATGTATCAGATGTTCTTATAGTATAGATGGCTATGCTTCTGGGAGGACAAAGTTAGATTTGCACATGGATAGCCAAGGTTTATGTATCGATCTTTCATTGCGACCCAATTGGAAAAGACCTGACTTTAATGTAGTGATCCTTGGAAAGATGTTATCAGGTGATTACAATGTCAGATCTTTGAGGTAAGATTAAAGCTTACTAAAGCTTAGCCGATCACCAATCACCATGCAATCTACCACATAACATATTTAAGTGTTTTATTATTGATTTTCCATATGGAATACCTCTCAGAACAACACTGTGGCTGTATGTGTACGTGTTGTTCATTGGTAATCCGCTAAAGTAGTGTCACAAACATCGGTAATCTCACGAGGCGTATCAGATATCTAAATCGCTTGTGCCCCGAACAATTTAGATTTAGATTTGTTGTTCATGTCATATTCCATTAGGAAACTATCTAGGGACGATGCCCTACACGTTTTATTTTAATCCCTGCCATTTACTGCTTTGATTAAACTCGTGAATTGCCAGACTGAGTGAACAAAAACTGATTTTCCTAATAGATTTAAGTTT
The DNA here is from genome assembly GCA_035585475.1 of Armandia brevis. Lineage (NCBI taxonomy): Eukaryota > Metazoa > Annelida > Polychaeta > Opheliidae > Armandia > Armandia brevis. The sequence continues at coordinate 23,397 of JAXGGS010757093.1, forward strand.
TTGCACATTTAAGGAACTCAGCTCGTCTCCTGCTCGACGTCGATAATTAGTTCTAAGATGTGTACTGAATTAAAGAAGTATTAGAGAGCATTTTGTGTTTTACCGATAAACACAGGAACTCTCTCCCACAAAAAATGTTTTTACAGTATTCTCAGACACCATTTATCGATCAAGCACATATTCACGACATTGTATTCCCTTTTCATTGCCCTAAGGGTTGTCCTAAAAAAATCTGAAATAGATATCCGTTTGTCAATGTCATGGGAAGATGAATGGGGTTGTCCGATATGTCAACTTCCCATCAAGTCACTCCAGCAAGGTGTGTTCTTTTGACAACAACCTCAAGTGTCATCATATGTACGATTTCTCACATTAACAACGTTGAGTGAGTTTTAAAGTTGATTTCCACATGTTAGGTCCAGAGTTTTCTTGTTGGCACAAGCTTTGCTAATCGTTAGTGCAACGACATTTGCGTTCGACGTAATGTTTTTGTGTGAAAGTTGAGCCGGGGTTAGTGCGAGGATTTAGCTTAATTACCTGGGTGGTTCCTTTGATCATGGACAGGAAGCGTATCAATGGAGCTTTTGTCTGAAAAAAATCAAAATAAATCTTGCCGAATGGAATTCATCACCAACTTGGAGGGACATTGAAGCAGATCCAATCGGTGCGGTTATTACCGCCTAGCATTGCCACTGCTCTTTTTAACTGTAGTATGGATTTGTGAGCTGCTCGATAAATCAGTTACAATGAGATGTGGGTAAACAGCGAGGCAGGGTAAGTGAAAGTGTGCGCTGCCCCTCCCAGTCGCTGGAGGCTGCGACATTGTGATGTTTACCTGCAGTACGCTCCTGGTAACCGATACTTCCTTCTATGATGTAAAGATCCAGTAACACTAGAGCTTGACGTGGTAGAGATTTGACTCCGGCCTTTAACTAAGCACGCATATTTTACCCACATCAAGTTTGACGGATTGATCACATCGCTTTTCCGGCGTCACGGAGATTATCAGATCAGAGATAAGTCACGCTTTCTCTGGTGTTAACTTTGACACGGCTCTTGGAAGAGAGAATGGATCTTAATCTTAATGTGTGTTTGTGTACATTTGCTGGAGATTTTGCTCAAGTATGAGACAGAATTATCGTCCTGTGATTTCCTTCTGTGTAGCACTAGTCAGTTTCCTAGTGATATTCAAGTTGCGCCGATGGACATGTATATAACTAGAGTGCCATCTGATGCTAATATTATAACATCTTTCCGTCACATGAGGCCTGTGACGGCTACCACGAGGGTCAATCCTTGTCTTATGACACACAAGGTGGAATATTCTGACAAGTTATGGCTCGGAAGACCAAACAGGTACAGTAGTTATGTTGCATTTAACAGAGTGGGTAATAACGGAATAGGTGTTGAGTGAACCTATTATTCATTCAATGTATCACCAATGTTATGATTTTGTTTATATTCATGCAACCCTTTAAACATGTAGACAACGACAATGTTAATTACTTTTGCATTATTTGTTTCATTCATGATTGCATTGCTCAGGTTATCGCTTTAACACGAACATTTTGTTTGTCCAGCGAAATGCTGATATCAGTCAATACGACACTGCGCGCCTGTGGCTGTATATCCATCAACAATATTCAGTAGTCAGATAACTTTAGAAACAGAAACGGAGCAAGTTAATGACACCCTTATCCACTCAATTTGTCAATCGTAACAACTGCAGAATTTCAGGGGTTACAAATTAATATCTACGACGATCGATCGGGAGCCACAATAACGTTATCTTTAATATGGCAAAACCTGTACATTGTATGCCCATGATTAATCAGTATTATTGAATCAGACGTGTGCATGAGCGACTCACCGTCTTTCATCTTTTAATTATCAGCTCCCCTACTGATCGCATGACAATATCGTCAAAGTAACAGCCAGATCTCGAGTTTCTCACCCAGCACAGGTGCTCTTTGTAGTTGTTCATGTTATAGTAGTATTGATAAAGTCTGGCTGGTAACACCCAGTCTGTCTGACTCCCACCTGACTAGTTAATAATTAAATTTTATCACCAGAAAACTGATGATTACTTGTGAATGCCACCTGAGTAGTGGGCGCTAGCTTTATTTGGGACAGGGTGTTGAACTCGCTGACTTTTATTGGCAAGGAATAGAGGAGATATTATTAAGTCTGGTGGCCTTGCACGCCAATCACATTCAGTTTTAACCGATGTCATTGTATTCTGCGATTGTGGATACTTGCTGTGCTCCCAAGTTGAGACTTAATTAAGTTGCTATATTTAGGAACATGAAGTTGTTTACGTTTAATCAAATTCCGAGGGCAGTCTGTGATAGAATACGTTGTAGGTTGATATTCTCAACCTGTCAATTGTAATGCACATCATTTCTCCCTTATGAATGTCGTATCCGTGATATACAGTGTAGGTCAACGCAAGCCTTGTGTCAAATACAAATGTATTTCATAAACAATATATTTATGCTATTGTGAATCTCATAGTAGTATTTTATATTTCTTTGAATATACAATATTGGACTACATTTTACTTCGTGTCGCCATGCCAGGCATGTACTACGTTTTCTCAGTGGCTCACCAGCATATTCGCTGAAAAGTCCGCCACTGAGCCGTATACCACTAACAGTAGTTAGATTTCTATCGATTTGGTGGTTTACTACTACAACATGTTTCGCTGTGAGATTGTAAAAACAGAGGTGGTCGAAGTTTGTATCATACAGATATTTTAATTTATCCTCGGTTGATTTTCCTGGAGAAGCACACGGTAATCTGCGATAATTGACGTTTAAATATTTTGATACAACATAACAACAATCTATGACGTATTTTACTCATGTCGCGTTGAGTATTTACCGCGAACTTTACAAGTAAACACAGAACTGTAACACAATCGGTGTTTCACCGTGTTCTGTATAAACCAGGACAGATGTCCCTGACAACCGCCTGCAACAGCACAAGCTTTTGTTGTCAAGCCAAACTTCTAGACACCTATCGATCTGTCACATTTCTTAACAGATTAATCACTTCACTTTTTATAGAATTCTGTAATTGCTGGGGAAATTTTCCCTTTTGATGGTAGTTTTATCCTGTGTATGGTGGAAATGTAATAAATACCGATGACTCCACTTAATATAAATGCACACCGTGTATGTCTTAAGTCATCAGATATCCAATAAATGCACATGCAATTTGCTGATTCCATTCGTTATTTCGAGTTTTGCCAATCTGTGTATAGGTTTGGCTCAGAAAGGAATGATCAACTGATACCTCAGAACACAATTAATTTCCAAATGTGAAGAAAATGACATGAAATACTGTATAGATTCACACATTAGCGGTTGGTCTACAGCAGTTGTTGGACTAGATCAATATGCTAACTCACTTGGGGACTCGGTTGGCACGTACGGTATATTACAATTGACTTACTCGGATTCGCGCACACATTCGGACTGTCTAGTATTGTTTAATAATGCTGATATATGGCTTTCTTCGCAGTTACATAAAATCTCGGGTGATTTGTAACTAATAGAAAGTGAAATGTGCCACATATGTAAATATATATTGTGTCTACTTGATAGATTTGCATGAAAAGGGTGATGTTGTAGAAGTGCTGTTTAAATATTGAGATATCACGCTTGATCAACGACACGAGTTCCTTATCTGATTTGTTTAAATGACTGATTGTATGTCGTATGGTGAAACAGATATCAATACACGACCAATGATCGATTCAAGTCAGGAGCATATTTTGTAATAAGTCCTACGTTTGTGGTCCGTATTAGTGAGCGAAAAGTTATTAGGATCAGACCATCTTTGGCGGAAACGTGCTTATCTGAACAGAAGTCATACATGTATGGATGCATGCTTTAAGGGGATTAACCACGAGTTTTTATCGCGTTGTACTGGAGATTTCGTGTCGGTTAGGTTTAAATCCAGGTAGATCTGCTGGTAATCTCCCATGATGACAAGTAACTCATGGGCTGTGGTATAAAACCAGGATAACATATATATTATACATGTACCGGTATATACTAACTGACCTTGGTCTGTGAGGAGAATGGATTAGATGCGTATCAGCGGTGCAATGACCCCATTTCTCTTGCCCTGATCTCTAATCCAAAGTGCTA
>JAXGGS010757315.1:2323-13139 GCA_035585475.1 Armandia brevis
TACATGAGGATAAGTGGGTATTTTTTTCCTGACAATTTTTTTTAAACAATAAAAAAGGACGGGCCTGAGAAACTATTAATTAATTTTATGCAGCTTTATCTGTTTAGTATTACATTTAGACCAAGTCTTGGCATGGAAAGCATGGTCTGTATTTTAGACCGTACCGTCTTTGATACGAACCGAACCATACAAATCTTATAATTATCAATCTATCATCCAAAATGGCAACCCAAACAGCAAACGATGCCACGTCAAGAAATTTTAAGGAAAATGTTACTAATCTGACAAATATAGAGGCCATGAAGAAGGCTTACGAACAGCTGTGTACTGAGGAGGTATTTCATGCTGCCCTTTACATGCCTTTTCCCAATTTCCCATCGGCAATCCTTCCTGATATAGGTCCCAGTTCTACCCTAGACCAAAAAATATATTCGTAAATACACTTGCGAAGTCAAAGCTGTGGCTACACAGAAGGTCACCCTTTTTTCGCTCCGATGGCCAAGTCTCAATTCAGTCAGGTTCCAAAATTGGGTGGGGGGAGGGGGATACACTTGTCAAGTGAGACGGGATGTGATGCCGGGTCTTTTAAATACTAAGTTCTTCCAAAAATGGGTCCGGTCGGTAACGTCACATTTAGCATACTGTGCTGTAATACAGCAACTCTGCCCGGGGGAACTAAACATGCATAACTACAGTACTGCATGATTTAGTCCTAGATGCATATTGCACAATCTTGACTAATAATTACATTTCATGCATTACTTTCAGACGTTTGTTGACGATGAATTGAACCTGCTCCTGCAACAACAAACTTCTCTTGAGAAGAAGATGATGTCTTTGCACTCTATGCTGTAAGGCTTAATTACAACTCCCATTCAAACGCATATGTGCACAGATTATATCTAAATTCAATTTTTATATTTTATTTTCAGGCCAAACTTACAGCTTGTTGAGAATGATTCCAAACAACTGTCAGGAATGATATCTTTCACTTCTACTCTTGCGGAGAATGTCAGTGGAAAAGTCAGACAACTTGATCTTGCCAAGGTTCTAAATGACAATTCTGTACTCAGCATTCTTCGATCAATGTGCATGTACATGTAGTTTGCAAAGTTTAATATGTACAAATGTATATTACTTTTTATTCGTCGATATAGAGCCGAGTGACATCCTGCATGACAAGAGTCGAGGATGTGTTAGATCTCAAGTTTTGCACTGATGGTGTTCAGACTGCCTTACAGGACGAGGATTATGAAAAGGTGATCATTTCGTCCACACATGTCGTACATTTACTTCATGTAAGGAATTTCAGAAAGACGTCCGTGTTACATAATCCAAAATTTATCGACGACTATCTTATACTTGTTAGGCTTCAGCCCACATCCATCGGTTCCTTTCTTTAGACGAAAATGTTCTCAGAATGAGTGCAGATGCTAATGAAGGTCAGTTTACCATGAGAAATATTAATCTGGTGCACTCTCGTCCGTTGGATGACGTCTCATTTTTTGATGATTGCATTGCAGGTAGTACTCTTGACACCTCTTTCAAATTACTGCACGAGGCTCAGAACAAGTTGAAGACGATTGTACATGGAAAGTTTGATGCCGCGGTCCATCAGGGAGATGTTGCTTCCGTAGAAAGATTTTTTAAGATATTTCCACTAATAGGACAGCACGAGGAAGGGCTCACAAAATTCTCCAAGTACCTCTGTGCTCAGGTATGATTATTCAATTGCAGGTCATTGCATATTCCTTGTTTTGTGTACGGTTCCATACTTCAAGACTTAAAGGGGAGATTTATTTCCAGCTGAATGACACAGCGGAGAAAAATCTCAGACTCGCGCTTGAAACTGGTCCGGAGGACAAGAGAGTAAATGTGTTATATGCAGACACTGTGACCTTGTTGTTTGAAGGAATAGCACGCATTGTAGAAATCCACCAGCCTTTAGTGGAAACCTATTATGGTAAAATCAAATTCGTCCTGCATTTGAATTCACAATTTAGTATCTATATATGTATGAATAAAAACATACTTTTATTAATTGTCCAGGTCCAGGAAAGTTGGTTATTCTGATGGAGTTTCTCCAAAAGGAATGTGATCGTCAATCACGGAAAATTATCGATCATTTCAAAAAGAATCGTGGGTTCGAAAAAAAAGTTCAAATGGTTCATCAGAGTCTGATGTATCAAAAGGCACAAAGTGAAAGGTAATTGGATCTTCAATTGAGAATGGCCATCAATGTAACATTTATGGAGTTACCGATATATATACTACCGTTAGTTAGACTATTAAGTATCAGAACTCTAGACAAGACAGTCATTTTCACTTCAGAGCCGATCCCAAAGAATTGGATGTCCTCCTGGCCGAAATTACTCTTTTAAACACACGTTCTGAGCTGTATTTGCGATTCGTGAAAAGACGAATTGTGGTTAGTAATTTTATTGTTACGTACATCCTTCCTTGTTTGATTCACATTGCTAACATGGAATTCTTCGTGCGGTATGATGTGTGACTTTATGGAACATTTCTAGGGTGACTTAGAGACCGCCAGTCCGGACGAAGAAACTATGAAGGTGAAATTAAATGAAGTTGATCAATTCATAATGAATTGTGATCTCAGCAGAACCATGCAAGAACTCATTGGTAATTATATTATGATGGAGGAGTTCTTCATGAGAGAGATGGTTGTAAAGGTATGTAGACTTATTTATACACCGGTCGTTGAAAATGTATCATCTCCTGCTAAATCCACCGATACCGTAGGTACATGGCAAGTTTTTCTCAACAGGCGGTCAGCATGGATATTCCAGACGAAAAAACACACACTTCAAGCATGGTAGATGATGCGTTCTTCATCGTAAAGAAATGTGTTCGGTATGTTTTAATGACTTTGTTCAGCAGATTATACCCCTGTAATCGTATTTTCCATCTCGGAGATACATTAGTTTGTATAATACATGTTCACATTAAGTCAATTTCGTTGTAGACGAGCGCTGTCAAGTTCGAGTGTAGATGGAGTGTGCGCCATGCTTAATCATGCTTGCTCAATTTTGGAGCAAGATTTCCGAGAAGTGTTGTATGCCAAACTGAGACAGGGTTTTCCTTCAGGCTTTGACTTTGCCACCGCCTACAGTTTCGTTCAGTCAAGCATCCAACAAGGAAGGCTTCAGAATGCTGATACAGAGACAGAGAAGGCCAAGACGGCATTTTTAGTATGTGTTGTCATATTGTCTGTCGAGGAATTACTCAAATGCATAAATTAAATAATCTCCTGTTAGTTGAATTATTAACATATCATTCCTATGGTTGTGTTATTCAGATTACGTTAAACAACGCTGAAGTGAGCTGCGATCACATTCAGACATTAAAAATCAACATCGAGGAAGAGGTGAATAAATTGTATGGACAAGTCAATGAACAGAGCAAAGCCAAGTTACAAGTACGTCAACATGAACAGCCACTGGGATGCGGATCTTATATGATTTCATACGTACATCAACACATCGAATATTATACCACTACACTGGAACGCGCACAATGTCCAACTTTATGTTTATTTACAGAGCTGTTTGAATGATCTTGGTGCCGCGACCAACAGGTTTAAAGATGTGCTGGAGTTTGGATTCTCTCAAATGGATTCTAGTGTCATCAAACCCATTATAAAACCGGCAGCTAACACCTTCCTCTCAACTAGTCATAATATATCTGAGGTTGGTTCTGCTAAGATACCTATTCTAATATCATAACGTCATGCGTGATTGTGTTCCAATTGATACATACATGTACATGTAACCGTACCTGTGAATACAATGTTGACACACTTTTTCCAATGTTCCAGGAGGACTTCACAAATTATGAGGCAAATGATCCATGGGTTCAGGGTTTTATCATGAGTTTGGATTCATTACTTGGAACCTTCAAGGTTGGTCAATTAACACGGATTCTTTAAACAAGCTAAATTTAAATCTAAAACTAGACTCCAATCCAGCTAGCTTCTATTGATGGTCATTTACGTTACAGAATTCACTGACCTCCAGCAATTACGACACTCTTGTCAGTCATATATCGAACGAAATAACCACACAACTCGAAAAATCTGTATTTAAAACGACATTTAATAGGGTAAGTATTCGACGAATAACAAATTACCAACATATATAAAAATGGTAAAAATTATATAATATTGTCATATATTTTGACATCAAATACGCATGTACATGGACCTTTTAAATATTTTTCAGCTCGGAGGGTTACAGTTTGACAAGGAACTACGAAGTCTCGTTGGTTATTTAACATCCGTAACAACGTGGACGTTAAGAGACAAATTCGCCCGCTTAACTCAAATGGCGACGATACTTAATTTGGAGACAGTGGGGGAGATAATGGATTACTGGGGCCCTAACTCTGGTCCTCTAACGTGGCGATTAACACCGTCTGAAGTCAGAACAGTGCTTTCTTTGAGGTACGTACATGTAATCATTGTAATCGCACTAGCAGTATCACTAGTTATTTCAGTACAAAATGCAGTATCATTGGCTTTAATTCACGGTATAATTTTGAAAGCATTATCATTTTATCCAGGAACGACTTCAGAAGTGAGGATATTCAAAGACTTAAGCTTTAATTCCCGCGCACTTAGTTCTGGTTGGAATTCTCTATTGTAATAATCTCATAAATTGGTCTGTTTCACATTAAGGAGAACTCGATTGATAACGGAGAATAAACATGTAATTGTTTTTTTCATCCGACAATTGTACCTGAATCTGAATATTTTATTGATTGCAGTAGTAGCATTGGTCTCTTAATTTCAATCTAATGTCTATAGTTTTGAAAGCTCTAACTAATTTAACTCGGTGTGACTGTTGATTAGAACATTATCGAATAATGTGAATGCTAGCTTGGGAATGGATATGAATGGGGATATCATAAATACAATGTTTTGTTTGATATTGAATGTCAATTGTTATATTTTTTGAATAATAAATTCTGTAACAATAGAGCGACGGTTTATTGTGAGTGGATCAGGTCCATCTATGACGACTATACCCAGCCTGTGTTTACAGTGTGGTTATGAAACCAACTGATTAACCCCGGGATTAAACGCCTCATTTACCCTATGATTCCGAATGGAATAACGGCCACTGGGTTGGAAGTTTTGGGAGAACTCTTGAACACTGACATTGTTTCCCGCTTAATGTCATACACAACTACAACGAGAAAGATGGAATGCATTGCATTTAGTGCACATGTAAGGAATATTATGGTAAATATTTCCCCCCGATCATTTATTCCATATTACCTGATGCTACAGTTCCCCAGTTATACCCGGCATCGGGATCCATGAAAACTCTGTTAGCCGGCTCTCTGGAGTCCTCGTCTCCTATTGAGTTTGCAAAATGAGTCTGAATGATCGCATGTGGGTTGTTTAAATGAGGCCTGGATAACGGCTGAAATACATACCTATAACTGCCACTAGGGACTTGAAATCATGCGGAGGCGACAGTTCTGACTCTATTCTCTCCTTTCGGCCAAGACAGTGCTTCAGACAGTGACTTTCTACTCCTATCCTTGCAAAACTACACATGACCATAGTGATCATTAATTATTATGTTTTATGTGTGCGTAATATCTTTGGAATATATATATGCTTATCGGTGTTTATGTATCAACATTCTGATGGTTTATTAAAATAACTTACTTATTGTAGTGGGCACATACTCCGCGGCCGTAGCCCAACTCATCAGGTGGTGTCGGGTTGATCTCGACCACGGACAAGCTAGAGCTATCATTATTAGGGTCCATGGACAGTTCTACATTGTAGAGTATGTCAGACCCTGTTGAACCCAAATTTACCCTACAATGTAAATATTTGCAGATTATATGTATAGATCGTTCTGGCAAGTTTCATTATTTCCTTCATCAATAAAATAGGGAGCTAAGAGTGCTCTACGCCTTACGTGTATCCTAGGGAAGTCCCAAAACCGCTGTCCTCGAGAATCGAGAGCGCCTCTTCTGTGCTCTTTGCTGTCAACATGTGACGACATAGGAAGAGCTCCACTGAAAATAAATACCGTATCTCAACCCAGGAATAAGCGCGGCTTGCCATCTTGTTCACACATCCCCCAGTTAATACGCACGTGTTTTGGGTTGTACATTGTCAGGATATATGTGATCCATAGAGAACACTAGCCCGTGTTTATTAAAGCCGCTATTCATTCCCATTAACAGTCCAGGCCAAGTGTGGACTACAAAACTCTCCTCCGGAAACACTCTACCATCTGATGCCGTATATTCAGTAATGGTAGCACATAATATCAAGTCATATTCGTTCATAGAAGGGATCCAATCTTCATTGTGACCGATAATCCTCTGAAAAATGATGACCATGTATTATCAAAATAACGATGCTGGAACGGCAATTTTAATTAACGGTTATCTAAAAGGTTCGACCGTCGGAAGATTGACAGTAACATAATTACCTCCTCGGTTGAGTTGATCATGACGTCAGTGCACCCCATTGGGGCATCATCGAATATGTCTTTGAATAATGCTAGTTTTGTGGCCAACTCTCTTTCCATGTGTTGAAACTTTATCTGTGTAGAAATTGAGTATGGATTGATTTCGCCGATCAATTTCAATTTATAGGAGCGGGTGAGAGTGCAACCCAGGCGTGCCAGTTTATCTGTTAAGAAATTAGCTTAAATTGATATCTCACTTTATTAAATGGGATTCCCGATCCATCAGATATCCCCCTCAATTCATCTATATAATGAGGGAATCTTTTCTCGCACGACGTCCACATTCTATCGCAAAACTCGGCACCCTCCGGTGTCTTGTTAAACTCTTCAAACTTAACCAACCAGTCGTTGCTTGTGTCATAGTAATGCTTTACTTGGGCGGAGAATGTCTTTCCCTGGAAAGCAACCCTGATTATTTATCATTTAATAATAAGCAATTTGTAACCCCTATAAATATTCTTCCGCTTATATTTTCTCAGGCCTTAACCGGTACGCAAATTTTGATGCGGCCGAACCTTCGTAGTGAATTTCGATGTGAAAATATGGACATTGCACGATGAACAACATTTCAACATCCAATAATATAACGTTGATATTACTCTAAATCAGATATCCTAAATCTGGATCACGTCAACATAAGGCACGCTACCTCAAGTGCGTCATGAATTCACCTCATCATTAACTTACCATCCTGTAGCCGACATCATAGTGGCTACCGTGGACAAATAACATGGGAATGCTCTGCTTCTGCATCTTGTTTCCTCGGCACGTCCACTCTGCCTGTGCTTTACTGGACGAGTTGACAGCGACAATGTTTGATCTCCACCCCGACTCTCACCTCAAGCCGTACAAACGTTATCAGGGCTCGCACAACAGCGTCCTCAAGCACCACCGAATACTAAGCGGACGCTCTGGGTTATCATTATTGCACCACTATGAATAAACTCAGCGCATACAAATACACCCGTGCTAATAATAGCAAGGTGCACACAAATTAGTAGTTAGGACAAAACTATTCTAATGGATTAAATTTGATAAAGATTTGGAGGCGAGCAGTAAGGAGACGGTAAGCAACGAGTGCAGCTCTGGTATCAGTAGCATATATACAGTGATGATGGACGGCTACAGCGCCTGATAGCAGGCAGACTCGAGCAGAATATTGATTTTCTCCACACACTCAGCTTCCTGAGCGGGAGCAGTCACACAGATTGATCACGGCGTTTATGAATATTGGAGACGGAGCTCGGCTGTAGCTATGACTACGCCGTGATGCCCACGTTAAAGGCAATGAGTGCACTGCGTCTCAGTAACCCTAAGAAAGCAGGTCACTCGCAGGAAAAGAAGTCTGGATCTAGATCTTGATTAGGAATATAATAATTATAGTTCGCTGTCTCCCATAGCTGTATCGGTGATCTAGATATAATCTGCTTTGTGGAAGAGTCTTTAAGATCAATATATGTTAATCACGGCAAGATTCGCTCACTCAACTCATCCACATTATCGATATTTCGAGCTATTCGTCCTTTAATACTGCAATATAATATCATTAACAATTACGGACGTCAATAAGGGAAAGAACGTGTTGTCAAATTTGTAAACTATTTTATTCTAAAATAAGTAAAGTTTTACATTAGATAATGATGATTTGCAAACCTCTGTTTCGAATATAAAGAATTGTGTGCATATAGAAAATCACGAGATGCTTGAATGATTGTCAACTTAATATTCACGACACTATCCAAACAATATATTGAAGTGATGAACGGTAATGAACAAACTCTGATCTGAAGATCATCTTTCTCTGTGTCTCGCGTTCCACAGATGAGACCAACATGCTGTGCTGCCCAACAGAATTGACAAAAGTTCATGCAAAATAATGGCGCTTGATTGCGTCAATGTTTATAGAAGAAATGCGGAGAACCAATTTTCATCGGAGAAAACAAACAAACGATAATGGCTTGATGTAGGCGCGATATTTGATGCAGCTTAAAATAGGGCAGTGAAATTCCGTATTATCGAGTAAAATTTGCTTCAACAGTAAGATTTCAAATACATTTTGTACGTACAAACTTGGTATTACGTATATGCATCATACGCCTTTGCGTAATAGCACTGCACAAATTGGACAGGTTTTGATATTGAGTGATATTGACAATCAGCTTTTCCAGGCCAGCACAGCATCTGTAGACTGTTTATTAGGTTCTCTGGCTGTTTGCAAGTTTCGGCGTTATCATATTATCAGCATATGTACGGCCATTCACAGTCAGTCAAATGTGACATGATGCTGACGAAGTTAAGCGTACAGCATTCCTGAGCTTTCATCGACTCAAGTACAGGTCAAACTTGATAAACACACTTGTCATTACAACTTTTCAATTAACAATTCCAATGTAAAATTTCGTGGCCTGTAAACCGTTCAAGCATCTCCTGTTATATGTATATATATAAAACTACACTATCTGTAGCCATCTCAATAGAGAGCGGTACATACGGCGGCGATGACCAAGACATCTCTACAAGTGATTACTCTTTACATACATAAACATTTACAATATCTACGATAAGAACAAATTTACATATCTTACAAGTGTGGCGTCATTCGAACAATCTGCCATAAATTTGGAATAACATTTCTTTACAATTTCATACATATAAAAGGCATTTCCGAGCCATGGTACATTGCAGTCACTTACAGAAATGCCCATCAAGTGATCAGGTTCCGTGTGTCAAAACCTCAAACGTAACATCCACGGAATTAAAAACAATACGGAACTAACAAGTATTTACAAGCCATTGAAGTGGAAATATACAAGTGGCAACAAGTGGTATTCGGGCTAAAACAATGACCAAATATTATAGTGATGCGTAAAATATGTGCGCTGCTCCATAAAAATTACAATGTATACTGTCCGCTGCCTTTAATCAAAATTACACCAAACAGTGTTGCTAATTATTTCCAGTAGAGATACAATGAACATGTTAACATGTACGATATCACTATAAATGACCATGAATTGAACTCGTGATAAATTTTGCGATAGATTTGTATACTATAGTTCGATTTTGATATGAGACCGTAGTACATGAAATAACAAAATGATTGCTGGTTCCCTGGACTGTTTGGTTAAATACTTGTCTCGGTAACAAAAAAAGTTTACGAATTCCTACCTTTGCTCAAATATTAACATTTATATCATTATGCTCGGCGTGGATTTGTCTCTTGAGCTTAACAATCTTGTCTTTACATTTGTATAGCAAAAATACACGTTTGGCTATGTACAGTGATATTAGAATGCTGCTTAAGTGAATCTTAAATCACCATATGCAGTGTTTCAAATCATTCATAACATATTATTCTAAAAGAAACAAGTCATTGTGCAAGTGACCTTACGGTTGCTCTTGAGTAGCTAAAATATTAAGTTACTGGTAAATGCGTCGATGGAACGATTTGTCAGTCTATCTCGCAGGATAGTTGACAAACACAAAGTTGCATACATGTCCTCAAATACCATAAAATTCTGTGTAAAAGTTTTAGACTTGCAAGCGATCGGAAGTCGATGCACTAACGAGACTAAAGAATGTCGAGGATGCGAGAAAGGATGATCACTCAATCTGAACCTAAGCTCCCTGGGTTATACATGACATTAACTTATAGTGACGCGAAATAGGTTAAAATAGTGCACAAGTACCGGGTATATATAATACGAGCTAATTTTGTAATATCAAAATCACCACTCTGATAGATATGTGATTAACAACTTGTCGTTTATATAATACATATACAGTATAAATAAGTTGTAAAACTGGGACTACCAACACAAACGATTGAAGTACTCAAGCAAAACATATGATAATGGTGCAAGAACTGTGGAATCGTGCACACAGGCACAGACTAAAACAATTAGGAGGGATGAATTTTTCGATTCACGTAAACGAAATTTGTAAATAGAAAGGCTTTAATAGATAAAAAATAAAATAAATTGGTTTGAAAATTCACCAAATTATGGGATTTAGGTGTGAAAGTAAACTCCGAATTGTGAAGAATATATTTCTACCCAACAAACTGCCTCTAATCATCTTCTTCATGCGGGACTTTTTGAGTCAAATATTGTGATACATAATTTGTAATGTTAATATAAAACGTAACGGGTTAGCGCTTGCTGCGTTAAAGACCTGTTTGCAGAGTGACATCAGTCAATATGGCCTCGGGTTTCATGGCAATGGCAGTAGCACTTAATTGGTGTCGAGTTATTGAACTGGGTACTTTAAAAGCCAGTGTAATTTACTTGAAATGATTA
>JAXGGS010757315.1:13239-24141 GCA_035585475.1 Armandia brevis
TATTTTCTTCTTGTTCAAGGATAAATTGTGACCGAAACAACAATATTCACTACCCAAGCTAGCATTGATCCGTTAGAGGTTTCCAGAACCTCTGGCTGATTCCTCTTCGTAACCCTTTTCTCCCCAGCGAGGCTAGTCAGGAGGCAGCATCTCATGAAGCCGGAAGTGAGCCCGTACTTGTGGTCTAACATCTTGTTTCTGGAAAAATGGAAATTGTTAAAAATGACGATCGTACTATCATATCTACAAATCTTTCGATCGAAGATTCTGGAATAGGGAGAACTCGTTTATTTTGATTTTCATTTACTGTGGTTAATTGGCAAATCATATATAAACATTTCAGTTTTCTGTACAACGAGTATAATCCAAGCAATAGGAAGTTGTTTGTTGATCCTACCAATGATGCTATCGTTTCAAGGAAAGGCAACAGTTTAGGCAATTCACGGTCGTTGGGATCCATGAACCAGCTTTCTATTGGTATTCCATTATCCAACTGTAACAACATGAAAAGGTGTTAGATTAAATCATACAACGAAAAACTGGAAAACGAACAAAACAAAACCTTAGCGACAAAAAAATCAATCCGCGAACTTACTTGGTAGCCAAAAGCTTGGGGCGAGTTATCAACGATGATAGTTTTACTTAAATCGCGCCCAAGAATATTGAGATCCTTTATGTAGTTTCCATTTACACAAACACAATGCTCTCGGAACAGACGGTGCCTGAAAGATTCCACAAGTCCGCGTTATACAATAATATAAAACAACTACAAAAAGACATGGCATTAATATCATGATGAGAGCTTGAGCAATAGGTCCAGTAATTACTTGATTAGCCTTCGCTCGGGATCGAGCAGATTCATTAATTTGTCGGCATAAACTTTCTTCGAGGCAGTGAAGACAATTACTTCAAAGAGGGGTGACACCTGCTCGAGAAACTCGCGGAATTCCGGCCGTGTTCTTACATACACCTGTCGTGCGAGGAACAATGTTATTATGTTACAAGGAGGGTGACTCAGCTAGGACATCCAGTAGTACTCAGTGAGTAGAGATTCCAATTGACAACAAATACACACATTGATAGATATAATACAAATTGGGGCACTCACCTGGTAATTAACATCCTGGAAGAGGACTTGGAAGGAAAAGGCGGCGTCTTCCAACTCATTCAAACTACAATGAACCAAGGTCTCGTCCTGGAAATATATATTGGATAAATTTAATTCGTTATTACCGAGAAAGCTACTATTGCTGTAGTACTAGGAATGATACGGTTATTACAGCTACGAAAGGTTTTATAAGAAAAAAATTTATATGTACAACCGATTGCATATCGATCACTATGCAGTCACTTTTACCGACTATGAAGGGTGTCAGACAATAGTTAGTAAGATGCGTCTTGCTTATTGGTTGGTAGTTAGTAGAATCATATTATGCGTCAACCACAGCACTGAGAAATTTTGAGGAGGGTAGATTAGTTATGTAAAATGTTCATACCAAATCGAGAACGAGTGAGAATTCTGGGCTGCTGCGTGTTTTCAGAGGGAGTGCTGGGGCACGAGCTCTCATCTCATCAGTGAGAGGTGGAAGGTGCTTAATGAAGACATACCTGAAGAGAGGAGAGTGCATATTATATATCACGCTTCAGTTCAAAATCCACACATAAAATAAGACCCACACACTCATATACATGTATTTATCAACTGGATGTATCTGATAATTTGGAGACTTGTGGAAATGAGCATTTCTTTGTTGTCCACAATTTTTACAATTTTGTATTCCGGCTAAGTGCAGCATTATTCTTCCATGGATGCGAGAAAAGAGATTGCAAGATGTGTAACTCAGGAAGCTTACGGGTCAAACACTTCGTGTTCCCACTCCTCCGCCTGTTCCTCGGGCACGGTCTCTTCCTCCTCTGCTGGCAGGTAGGTTGTAGAGTCACATTCCACTGTCTCATGCACTACCGGCACACATTCCTCGGGGGAGGGCAGATACGGCTCCGTGGGGGCTAGTGCCACCAGGGGAACCACTTCATCGGGCGTAGTCGTATGAGGCATGGCAGGTACACTAGGCAGGGGTGCCGGTTCCGAGTCGGCGGCGGGTAGACTGTCGGGCACTTTGGTTTCTGGGCTCACCTCAGGCACAGCGTTCTCTTTGCCTACCAAGGACAGCCATTGATATTTACGGCAATGTTCTCATAACTCGGTTATCAAATCAAGAAGAAAAGTGAGAGTGGAATCAAAGACAATGTGGCTTACATGATGAATTGTTAGACGATGCACTGCTGTCACATTCACTCTCAGATGCGGACACATCTAGTGGATCCATCGTCAACTTTTGTACGATTTCATCCAACTCCTTGTCCGGGGCGTCTCCTGCGATAGGAAAACGAGATAAATCTATGTCGATCTATGAATCAAATTCAATACCAAAAGAGGGAAATTCCAAAAGGGCAGGAGCTTTACCTGAGCCATTTCCGAAGAACTGGAACACCGGTGAAAATATGGTGCCCAGAAGACTTGTTCGTGGAGGACTACCTACTTCTATGACAGTTTTACCATCTCCTCCCCCCTCAGGCTCGGCAACCGTCTGTTTAACCGGCCGAGCTCTCGTAGTGCCTGTACGAGGAATGAAAACACCATTTACATTGTAAAAAAGAAATAAGAGTGACCAAATTACCGGTAGGATTAGGAGAAAATGAAGAATACATGTGAAATTTGAGACATTCTCTTTCAATCAATTGTTAAACTGTATCAATGGTCATACTTTGTAATGGACGAAAAGATTGAGAATGATGGTTCTAATACTGACCTCCGACTTTGTGTCCCTGACGCCTGGCCCCAGGTTTGCCCTTGCCGTTGCATACTGGCTGACACGAGCCATTGGCGATGCCCTCCTGATCGGTTGATGATGTTACCTTGTAGGGTGTGGATGTTATAAAGCTCTCCTGCTCGCCATGTCCTGCCCCAGATGTAGCGAGGTGGCTCCCTGAAGCTTCTGTACGCTGCCTTTTGGTGCGAGAACCCGAGGTCCCCTGTAGCGAGAACAGTTCAACAGTTCAATATATCATCTAGTGGTTCTCGGTGAAAACACAACAAGAAGTCAGCACAGAATTACCCGATGTATGTTCTCTATCACCATAAGCTCGTGAAGAAATGAGGAGTATTTAACCCTAACACCTTTGCTCGGTTCTTACTACTATCACCATTTGAGATCAATCGTTCTTAATTAAGTATTATTCCTTGTAATAGCGATTATTAGACTTTGACCTATTAACATATTGGTGGTACTCGAGGAAAACTCGTGTGATTTTATATTCAATCATGCCCAGCGACATTCTTGTACTACAATACACATGTACATCGAACAGAGTGCAGATGCGTATGGACCAGGTATACGCAACTGTTGATTTTGTAAAATCCGTGTATCATTCGCATGGAAATAGCAATATTAAATCAAGCCACGGATAGTGCAACAGAAAGCAGTATCGATCACACAACAATTGTCTAGACCGCTGATGTGACATTATGCAAGCCAAGGTGGGAGGAGTAATTAATTATTTAGTCGAGTCGTCCAAATGTCCAATTGTGCAAATTGTACGAATCAATATAGTAGTTAGCAAATAGCAAACAAATTTTACATACACATATCAATTTTGATTAGTAAAATACATCACGCAGACATACAGACCACATACTTATACACAATCTTGTCTATAGGAATTGGCATTCGTTGTACGCTTTCTCTCGAGCTGAGACGAAACGCCGAAATTAATTCGCCAGTAAACAAATACACGGCAATGTACATTGTGTACATTCAAAATTACTTCAGCTAGCCTTATTTTCAGGTTTCGGAATACCGGTATAAGATGAATAAATATCAAAACCCTTAAAACACCCTTAAATAATGCACATGGCAAAATGATTTATAATTTGGTCGGGCTTTTCACAGGCATACGCATGCATATTTTGTTGCGCGTATTTGGTCAAAATTTGGTACGCGAGCTAGATTTTAAAATTTTGTGTCAAAACTAGGCATGGTATTTGTGTTATATACACCGGTACTGATGTAAATTCAAATTCGTCTCTGTGATTAATATGTGGAAATCAGCTGAAGGGTGTTTGAGAATAGTATATTACAAATGCTTCACAGTCTACAGATATACAGTGCTGGACATTTGCCCACACTTCGTACGGATGAAGCCTACAATTATGACTCATATGCGCAGGTTTTTACTGCCGTATTGAGTTAGTAGTGCAACTGCATATCAGTGACTAGAGGAGCCTTGGTCGTGGAGTCTCGGACAAGGATATCCAACGTTGCGTTTACACTCACCAGACTCACAGCGCGTCTGAGTACATTTTTAATTTTTTCGACAAAACTTCCATTCTGAGCCTGTGTATCTTTAACGCATTCATCATTATCACTCTCATACTCCTGAAAGAAATTCATAAAAGTGAGCACTGACAGGCGAGAAGTCTTCAAAATCATATGTGATACATGGAATTAGTAACATAATTAAAGCAAAACGTGAGTATCGATCGAGTGTAGCATTTCTATGTATATTTTGTTATGTTACCGATTCATCAATACCGATATGGTCGCGTAATTTTGATGCTGTCAAACTGAAACTGTTGGGTAACATTATCTGGTACTGGAGCGATGCCAAAATAACACAAGTTTAGAATTGAAGGTTTAGTTTACGAGGAACTAAAACTCACGGGGACTTCAAACTGTAAAGAATATCTGTAATTTGTTCATATTATCATAGTAGGCTTCTTTGGTTGTAAAAATGTTATTGTGGAACGAAACTGATAATATTTGGCAACCGAGGTAAAAGATGCACACTGGTAGAAATAAACCTAACGTAAACATAACAATTAAAATATCTACACCATCAAGCGATTACGGTTATGCAAGGAATCGAGCAGCACCTTGCGCCGAAAGTTCTAAGATTTAAGCATAATTCTCAAGAGCATACAACAAGAATGGCTAGCAGCAAATGGGGATTGGTGAAAGATGATTACTTGTTCTCCCTGAGCTGTTCGTTTCCTTTTGCCAGCAAGTCTGTCTGCTGCTGTAGCACCCTCCACGTTCGTGGGTGCTTCTCTACGTCGCAATCGCATCCTTTCTCCTCATCCCGCACACCTGCAACACAAGTAATATCCATTAGCAACATAGACAACAATAGCCATGTTAAGACAGAAATGATGGATCCGCAACTTTAGTAGCGCTTTGCGTCATATAACGGGAAGCTTTTTCAGCAGATGAGATAACTACATGTATTCGCATTATATTTCGTATTCCAAATAAGACGGCAATATGAAAGCAGTAGCTCGAGTCACTTACAACGGCATGCAATACGTTTATTGATATAAATATCGAAAATGGAAAGGTATCGCGGCTCCCAGTATCATACAGGTGAAATGACGAGTTGCCATCGCGACTGAGGCCGAAAGCACCGCTCGTCACACTCAATTATTACCAACGTCAGGCCGAGAGAGCGAGACAGATAGACGAGCCAGTGTTACATGCAAAATGTGAACGCTCTCAAATTTCGCTAGCAACGAACTAATTACCAACTTGGACCATATAGGGAAGGCTTCAAGTTAAACCAACAACAATTACCTGAATATGCTCATTATGCTGCCTTGTTCTATATCGTCAAGGTTAAATCTACACTTAGAATAAATATTTTTTTGTCGTAAACGCAGCTTGGATATATGTACTCTGAACTTCATAAGCTTCATACAGTAAAAATCCTAGCTGTTTGACCTCGCTATAGAAAGCGCTTAGGTGAGCTGTATTTCGAAGGGTGACCTCATAGGAGGATAGTCTGTGATGAGTACAGCTCGGTGGAGACTGAAGGAGAGCAGCGGCAGCAGCAGCAGCAGCCCACGGACTGTTACAGCCACAGCATTGTTAAGGCCTCCACTGATACAGCCAACAAAATTGTACCTGCGACTGTGTTCATAGCACTCACTTTCCTCGGCAATATTCCTCGCCGATGCTCGAGAGAGCGAGCGAGTGTCGCACATGGGTTTGTTTACACACAGTCGTAAGGTGACGTCAGCTGTTTAAAACGCCGCTCTCTCTCTATAAAAAAACAGTTGAACACTATGATGCTGATACGGCCAGAAGTAGGGCTTGGATCTAGGGGATGCTCTTCCCTAGCTGGCGCCCAACATGCCTAATGTATTCTTCAATCAATATCACCACAGATGCCGCCCCATACACCTAATATTGAACACATATTTTCCAGTGGTCGAGATCATTAGGCAACGTGAACAGTAGCTCATATACGTATGCATATGTCTCGTCAAGTCAAACGTACAATGTACATGGAACGGATTTTGGCAAGCGTTAGGATTCCAAGCCCCGAGTGTCGGCTTCGTCAAACCCTGAAAACACCCAACCATGCAAGTGGGGCTGTTCCAAATGCTGGGCTACCTACATGACCAAGAGTTGTCATGACAACATACCGATTCAATAAAAAAAATCTAATCTGTAGACACATTGGCATCTTTAATTATAACACGTTCAGATTACAAACAGCTCATAATATTCCAGTGGTTAGTACAGCATACACGGTCGGTGAAATATAATGCCACCGTAGCGCTGAACGCTCTACACTAACCCTGAAATCAGCTGGCAGTATAAACATGAGAGCGGCGGGGAGGAGACCGGGTCAAATTTTTCGCAGAAAGTAACCTGAAAATCGACCGACAGTCATCAACGATATGGCAAACTCACCTCGATACAAAGCTGGATCTATCCGGCCGCTCGGCACGTAAATAAAACACTTTAGTTGACCAGAACAAGACAGCAAGGAAGCTTATTCCAGACTCACTCTACCGATATAACAGCGGCCATATTGCCTCAATGTTGATTTCAGTGCCGTCACAAGTGTGGATGGAAAGCGAGCCCCGATGCTGGCACTGCGCCAGCTTGACCTAGCTCACTCGATGCAAGTCCTACCAGAAAATATTCACTAGCATAGCGCCAAGTAGAACTATTTTAACAGTTATCTGCATCTTTCGGGCAAACCTAGCATCGGTACAACGCCTAGATAAGTTAGAAGCCAAATGTGTAATATTGTAACCGGTAAAACAGTTTAAACCGTTGTAGCATATTTATCAATACCTGCTTTTACAATTTTCAATGAGGCAATAGTAAAATTTTCCGCAGTGATTAACAACCACGAATACTCCAAGTATCTCGATGACAAAGTCCAACGTAAAGTTGGCAATGATAGCTAAATTTGTTTGTTCAGCGCATTGTTAAGACATAGGTTTGATTCAGATGTCATCACTGACGAAAAAAAAACTTTGCGCGAAATTGCATGTTTACAATTGCGAGCAATACTATTATTTGGAACAAAATTCCAAAGTTAGAAAGTAGCAGCTCGCCGCATGAAGCGCACAGCGAGCAATCCAGTCCCATGTACGCGAGCGAACGGGGCACGGCACTGGTGTACAATACATTACATCTCTGCCTGTTTACAAACAGTGATCCACTCCACATCTAAACAGCGAGCTCGATTGTAGGGCATTCCTCTCAGGCTTCTAATTAATTTACAACTATGATTTTTATCTTTAAATCCGGTTAGTGATTCGAACTGTCGTATGTATATGATCTACACCAAGCCACAAATGTGTTGATACCACAATAAACATGATGATTGGCATTGCATTTTGCCTCCTTTTTAAATAAAACGACAGTATCGATGGTTGAACGTTAACAGGGATCTCACACTTTTTAGTTGTATCGAAGCGTGGAGCAAAATGCAAGTTGCATCCGACTATTGACGCCTACATTCTCTGTAAATATATTTCATTGATTAACTTGTCGTGTAACAGAGTTTAAGAGACGCCCTCTCCTGCTATGTGTGATGCTGGAGCGCTACTGCAGCAGATAATCTTAGATCTGGCCTCATCATATAGCACCATGCTTATAGCATTAGGAACTTCCTATCTACCTGCAGCTATGCCTCAAATACATTTCACTAATATGCCATTAGTAGGGGACAGTTCTAATAACGACTACTATATGTTCTAATAGTGTAAGTGGTGGCTTACAAAATTTATCCAATTATAGGTGGCGGCGATGGGGTACAGTAGATTTGTGGTAAGGAATAATGAAAACACTAACGTTTGGGCGGTGTGTTACAAGCACACTCGGCTCTTACTGCTTGCTCTGCAGTGATTATATCGTGTACAAGGGTGCGCATGATTCATGGTTTCGCGACGATGAAAAGTTTCGATAGTACGCTAACATTTGGTTAACCAGCACAAGCGATGACTCAGACAGAAGTGACCATAAACCACAATTTGAAGGAGATGACAACAACAAATCGAATGAGCTTAGTCGTGCGGCGAGACTGAGGTTTAAATGTCCTGATAAACATACGCTTCTCAAACACGCATGATCGCCCTAATGCGAACTTCAGTGGCAAGTAAACCTTTTTGTTATGCCACAGCAACATACAGCACAAAACGTTCACATAGAAGATAAAACAAAATCGATAAACCGAATGGCAGCGCTGATAAATGGATTAAATGCTCTGTGATCTTATGTCATCGAACCGCAAAACAACGATGCATTGGCTACATACCTTTCTATTTGTAAATGCTGCTGAAGCTAGCAGCAACTCTGTGGTCCTAGTCACAAGCCAAGTTAGCAGGTAAGCCGAGGTATGAAGAAATGCAAGAAAGCGCCCAGCCAGCAACTACTGGCCTAGCTTCAACGCTCACTCACTGGCGGCTTGCCAAACGAAAGTACTGGTGCGACGACCAGGTACTGTAGCAAACATGAGAGGGAAGTACACAACACGTACGTGTATTGTACATATGTACATGTACATGTGAATACGCTTTACTGAAAGCTTTCGGCGAACAAATGTTCGGGAGGCGCGCATCTGCCTAAGTTTTTAACAATTGATATCTGGAAATATTCAATCAATAACCGCTAAACATTTCAATGGTAAGAACATTGAATGGTGTTTCTGGTAACGCTGACCTAAATAGATCACAAACTTGAGAGTGCATTTGTACTACCGATATATTAAACTTAAAGAATAATGTAACGTTCCTAACAAAATAGTATGGAGCACAGGGTTTACAGTTGTATTGGAATGTAATCTATCTTAGTGGTCATGCATTAAATGCATATGAATGTATGTATCAAAAGCATAAATGTAATTCTGGATATATTGCAGGAGGGCATCTGATATTCAATGGCATGAAGTCATCACGAGTTTACGTTTGCTTCTAAACAGTGACTCATCTGTCATTTAGAAAATAAATAAATTTAGACCATGTTTTCTTGTGGATACCACTCAATCTCAAAATAGCATTGCAAGCTTACGTCATACTTTTAAATCAAATAATAAAATGGTTACCAAATGGAAAATAACAACGGCTGATACACATTCAAAGGTGTAAGTGATAGTTCAGGAGCAGGTAAAAATGCCATTATTCATACTTCCAGGAATGAGAAGTCGAAGGAAATCATAATCAATATTAGAAATTGTGCTGGCTAAACTTTGTCAGATTCCTATACAGAACCGATTCTTGGTTGGGCGCTGTGACCTTTCCAAAACATTGCATGTTCATCTCATTTCTTCGACAGGCTATCTTGATCATTTAAAGATAGCAACTAGCTTTTGAGAACCTAGGGGTGGACATAATGAATCAAGTGTTACGGTGCAGCCAATAGGTTTCAATTCAACAATCATTCTTATTAGTAAATATACAATGAGCGTCACTAAAACTAGCGACTGTTAACCTATGCCTACGGGCCATGAAGGTAACCTCAAATAAAACACAATTCGTAGCAACACCAATTCAAGCATACATTGTAAAACTGCTGTGTACTTAGTTTAACTCGGATGAAAAAATGGTTGAATTCAGGCCTCCCCAAACTCGTCGCGAAAAAAGATTTAGTTTGGCTAAAGAGACTATGCCTGACTGACGCCTTTAGTGCAATAAGTTTAAGAATATACACAATTAACCTTGAATAACTCTAAAGCTAAGAAATCATGGAGTACTCTGCCATCGTTAGTAAGGTAGCACAAATAATGTGCACCAGATGAAAGTTGCAGTTGTGGTTTAAAATGTCGCTCACACATTTTAGTTTCAACCCTTTTGAAATATTTCAACTTTAACGTCATTTCCCGCGATAGGTTTGAATGCTTTCGTTATTCTAGTCAATTAACACCAAATTTATGTTTTCGTGTAGGGTGCAAATGTTTACGGGATGGGTAAAATGGTTTAATAAAACGCGTTTGAACAAATTGACACAGATCGAAAAGTTTCAAAAATAAAATAGGGAGCGATAATACCAGTACATTGTCATTTAAAATACATTCGTGGCGCGACGCCAAATTTAAATGTTTGCAAACGATTGAAGGCGACCTTAATCTAGCGAATATCACTCTCGCAAGGAGGTCACATATTTCAAGCAGCACATTAATTACAATCTACAAGACATAACACATACCTTAAAGAGCGAGAAGTTAGAAAATGCAAACAAATATAGGACCTACATTAAAAAAAATCTTCTTGGTTGTTTTCCTTTTTCGCGCGAACAGCCAATCCCCCGGATGTGCTACAGGTAATATATTTTTGGTCGCTAGATGACACCACTAAAGCACCACGCCTAGTAGTAGTCGAATACTGACCATTTGATAATGATAATTAAACGCTATACCGGGTTTAAAAGATAGTGAAAAAATATCCACTTTAAATCGGGCAAATTTAACACAGCAATGGCTTAGTTCATTGCTTATCAAATACATAATTTAGACACCATATTGTCAAAATTTTCAATATCAAATTAGATGAGTATTTATCAACCTAGTCAATAAGTATGTACATACCACTGGCTAAAAATATACACTGAC
>JAXGGS010757425.1:13800-24916 GCA_035585475.1 Armandia brevis
ATAATTTTATACAGCCTAATACAATCTATATACATGATATATAATCTAGTGATCAAGATGAGGCCCCGATGATGATTACAATCCTTGCTCTACTAGACTTGGCGGTTGTCAAATCTATGACTTAAACCCTAGCCTCTCCTGTTTTACCATGTGGGCGAACGGGAGACTGAGGGGATCTCAATCATAAGCATTTTACAGGCCTCCATTAACGATAAAATAAACTATGTTTGTGTATGACGTCGAATGACATTGCATTTGAAGATTATATTTTTATACATCACAGCGCCTCTAGTAGTCTGGTACCGGTGTATAATAAAATGTTGATTGAATCCGTACTGAATATTAAAACAAATTCCATATGGAATAAAAGTACATGTATAAAGATGTACTGATACATGTATGATCGAAATGTGACCTACTCGACACTCCGCTCAGAATGATAACCTGTCCTTACACCTCTCATGAGGGGTGTGATCGAAGCCCAGAAAAATATGACTGACCAGTATAATTACTCATGGCTAAATTCTGTCAGGGCGATGATAACTGGCATTCTGGGTTGTGACAAATGGACATTGGGATAACCTGGACATGAAACAATTGAAGAACAACCTACGTGCTGAATTTGAAAGCACCTGGCTGGCTTCAATAAATAATCCAAAGAGCACATCTAGAGGCGGTTCTCATGGAAATAAGCTCCGTTTCTACTGTCAGCTCCTAAGACCAACTTTAAAATGGAACCATATATGAACAGACTATATGGTCATTTCCATGTTCAGAATGAGGTCGAGTACCCACCGCGTACCAATTGAAAGGGGACGACATGAGGGTGTTCCACTAAATGAGTGGCTCTGCACAAGGTGTGGAGAGGGTGTGTTGGGTGATGAGTTCCACATATTCCGGTGTACCTCGTTTGTTCGCATACAAGATTCTCTATGCAACAGACTGGAGGAATCTGAAAGAGCACTTCTGCTAAATCCTACAAATGAAAACATCATTGGATTGATGAGGGGTGGTGAGAGTCTGATGAATAAGGCTGTATACATTTATACTGTACTGGATGAGTGCAGGCAAGAGAGAGGTAGGCGTGTGAGCATCAAATACATGACTACATAACAATCAACTCCGTTTTACTATATACCATGTACATGTCTATGTCGACTTGATTCTGGAGTAAAACAGTTTATAAATTGAAATTGAAATTGTAAACATTCATGTATATTCTAATCCTGTAGACATAGCGCGACTGTAAATATAAAGACTTCACACTCGTTTCACAGGCATGTAGCGGAGACAAAAAATGTGAGAGCAGCGTTGATCAGACTCCAGTCGAGATCGAAGATGGATTGGAGGCCCCAGAACCCACGATATGGCTGTGTCTACAGTGTGGCCATCAAGGGTGTGATAGGAATTCACGGGAGAAACACTCTCTCAAACATTACCAAACACCACGTTCAAATTCCCATGCTATCGTACTTAACGTAACAACATGGACATTGTGGTAAGTTTAGGTTATTTAATCCTCAGGTTCTATTTTATCAACATCAATTGCATGTTTTGAGCTCCAAGCAGAAATGATGATTACGAAATGGGAATCTCTCTGATAAAACTCTGATAGATGAATTTCGTTTACCACTGAACTGCTCGCACTCACAGCTTGTTTATCCATTTTCATTTTACATGTCAACCGCAATGTATTCTAGAGTTACACTTGTTGCTCACATTTTCGAGCATTGTAATGTTCTTGAATGCAGCGTTAATGCTTTTTTGTCGTTACTAGGTGTTACGACTGTGACGATGAAGTGATGCCTGAAACATGTAGAAAGTTGCAGGAGTGCATAGAATTTGTACGGAAGCAGGCTGGACTTGCTCCTCGTCAGGACTCAGCTGCAAGCTTTGGTGGTACGTAGTACATGGATTATTTTAAAAAATAGATCATGAAATCTTAAAAAACTAATTTGAGCGGTTAAATTCAAATGACTGTTGTCAATTAATTTATTAGCCTATATTAATAGAGGCCTGAACATCAATTACTCGTGCTGTTGAGCTCCATGCAGAAATAATGATTACGAAATGGGAATCTCTCTTATAAAACTCTGATAGATAAATTTCGTTTACCACTGAACTGCTAGCGCTCAAATTATGAATTCAAAAGACCACAGTTTCTCAATATATCAGCTTTAAATGATTGAGAACAGTTTACTCCGCATTGTACATAAATCGTTAAGCATTATTTATTCATAGACAATTTTTCGTATCATCAAACAAATTATTCCATCGAAATTGTTTTTCAGTATAACATCATATGTGTGTGTGTTTATAGGTAAGAAGGGATCTAATCCTGCTAGTCCAGTGCCTGAAAGTATAGATGCTCAAAGTGAGAAGAGCAAAATCAATCGTCCTAAATCTGCCTCCAACCAACAGGCTGCCATGGGAATCACACAGGCTTTAGCTAAAGTGAAGGTACATGTAATACAATAATCGCCGCTATACATTGTACTCATGATTATCGGGTGGGCTATATTAACCAAATTATAAACGTTATCGCAGAAGTGATGATTACGAAATGGGAATCTCTCTGATATCTTTGATGGATCAAATTCGTCCACATCTGACCTGCCTTTGGAACATTTGAGTAAATGTCGAATGAATATGCATTATTTATAATACGATATGACACAGTTGGTGGTTTATGTTTCAGGGTCTACAAAATTTAGGAAACACTTGTTTCTTTAATGCGGTTATGCAGAACCTGGCTCAGACCCACGTATTAGAAGCAGTATTGTGTGAACATGTTAAGAAGGGTGTTTTGTTACCCCTGCCAGGGTGTACGCCTTATTATGACACAGATGATAGCGACGGGAGCGTATCAGATGAAGACGATGACAAACCATCCAAGTTAGCACTGGTATGTACCATGCGCTGTTTAGTAAATTATTGCGACTTCAGTAATTCGAGTGTCCTCCAAAAATCATCCACTCCCTATACTCAAAGTGTGAAATTGATAAATATAATTCTAGCTTGTATTTTTCAGGGTACTATGTGTTTAAATCTGGGAGATAGTGGCGCCCTCACACAGTCAGTCAGTACATTCCTGAAGGACATGAATAGTCCTAGTAAAAACAACAGCATCAGTCCAAGCAGTCTGTTTGGACAAGTCTGCAGAAAGTAAGCACACGCATATGCATTTTGAAAATTACTTTGGTTTCTAAAGTGCTTGTAAAATGATGACTCTAAAATGGGAATCTTTCTGATAAAACATGAAGTGAACTTAGATAAGGACTCTGATACACTCATAATTGAAAGTGGAAAATAAATGCTTTATAACACTTTATCTAACGCTTATTTTTAGTTAATGATCTTTTCCTTGCAGGGCACCTCGTTTTAAAGGTTACCAGCAGCAGGACAGCCATGAACTTCTTCGACACCTACTCGATGGCATGAAAGCCGAGGAGATCAAGCGGTCTCAGATGGCGTTGCTCAAGGCTTTCCACCTCCCGGAAAACGTCAACCCGAAGAAGGTTGATGAGGATACTAAGGCGAAGTTGAAAGGTAATAACAGGCACATTTACATACTATACTGAAATTGTAATCTCAATTTTAAATAACATGATGATTACGAAATGGGAATCTCGCTGAACTCAAGTGATTGATAAATTTCGTCTACTGACATTTAACAAAAGGATATGTCTCTACATACTTTACATAAAATGTACTAAATTGAAATTGTAGTCTTAATTTTAAATATGACACCCAATTCATGTACCGGTATGTTAAATCTTATAATTTCTTTAAACATAGCCAAAATATGCGTTAAGATAGTGAAACTATGTTCGTCACTTTGTAGAGTATGGCCGCCAAGCAAAGAATACTGTGGTAGATTCCATATTTGGAGGTCATTTCATCAGTACTGTTCTCTGTGAGGAATGCAAAACAGTAAGTATTAATCGCGATTGCTAAACTTAACAACATTATATGTACAAAGTGTATCGACACTAACACAAAATGATGATTACGAAATGGGAATCTCGCTGAATTCAAGTGATTGATAAATTTCGTCTACTGACAATTAACAAAAGGGTTTGTTGATACAGATGTTGTCAACTGGTCACAACTAGGTTATTGATAATATAGCGTTTTATTTTTTCAGCCCTCTCAAATATTTGAACCATTCTTGGACATATCGCTGCCTATTACCGAAGAAAAGGTAACATTTATCTAGACGATGAACCCATACACGTGTCTTATTTTATATCACTTAATTCCATACTTCTAATCGTACCATTTTTTGCACACGTATCCCTTGAAATAATTTCAGACTGTAAGACCGAACAGCATCTGGGGAGCTCGCAAACAGAAGTCATTGGAGGAGGCTCCAGCTCAACTATCACATCTCCTACCTCTGGATAAAGACAAAGACAGTAAACCGAGCAAACACATGAGCAAAAAAGCAAAACGACAAGCTAAAACATCTGGAAAGGTGAGCAATATAGCCAGCACGAACAAACTATGTATCGACACTAAAACAAAATGATGATTACGAAATGGGAATCTCGCTGAACTCCGTGATTGATAAATTTCGTCTACTGAAATGTAACACTTTAAAAAGTTGACATATTCTGTTACGTTTTGTACACAGGGTTTAAATTGTGGTTTGACGCAGCCGTATTGACATGCCAATTAAATAACTTCTTGCAGAGAAAAGTTAAACAGAAAGGACAAGCCGCGCTTGAGAACGACATTATAGAAAACGAGGAAGAGGAGGAAGAGGACGGTGTTGGAGAAGATAAGTCGAAAGAAGAAATAAAAGTTGAAGATCACAAAGAAGGAGATAATTCTGACAACAGCACTCGTGCTAATGTAGACTCGCGCAGTCTGACAGAAGATGATATTTCAGGTGTGTGCATGTACCTGAGTTAAAACGTGAAACATTTCTTATTGAAACTTCATTCTAATTCGGTACCATATAAGCTAGAACTATATTGTAACAAAAGTCTTAATCCATTTATGTTACTATTCCACACAGATGCTGACATCGAGGATAACCTTGAAAGTGATGTTTCTGCTACGCGACTCCCGACGCTGGACATGAATGGTGCTGCCATGGAGGGAGTGGAAGAAGCCCAGGAGGCTCTTTCTCCTTCCTTACCAAACTCACCAACTTCAGAACACCCTCTAGTCACACCAGGCACACCTACACCAAGCAACGTAGCAGTTGACATGGAAAAACTTAACATTAACGGTTCTATCGTGAATGGATTTGATGATGATAAGGATGAAGATAGTGATGAGACTGATACTACTAGCGACACTAGTCCTAGTTGCAAATCACCTAAGACAGTAGTACGAAGCAAATCAAACCTGAGGCTCGAGGCCAGACATCGAGCAATGGCGACTTTAGCTCCGAGGTTTCAGCCTGTGTCACACGAATGTTCTGTTATGTCGTGTCTGAATCAGTTCACTGCTGCTGAGCTCCTTACTGGAAATAACAAATTCAGATGTAGTGTATGCACAAGAAAGAAATACGTGAATCAAGGAAAGCAAGGTACAACTACTCTCCTCTATCTTTCGCTAACTACAATATAACTACAATACAAACATGTTAGATAGCGCGAATATATGTATTATCCGAGCGCAAGGTCTAAAATTATGTATATGATATACGCTTATTTAGTATAAACGAACTATTTAAAAATTGTTTATGTTTACCCTTAGCTCCAAGTTGGAACAAATAGAACTTATATATACGCGATTTATAATCAAATTGATGAAGCCCCGATGATGATTTCTATCCTTGCTCTACTAGACTTGACAACCGTCAGTCAAGTCTATGACTTAAAACCTAGCCTCTCCTGTTTTACCATGTGGGTGGACGGGAGACTGAGGGGCTTCTCAATCATAAGCATTTTACAGGCCTCCATTAACGATAAAATAAAATAAAGTCGTGTATGACGTCGAACGACATTGCTTTTGAAGATTATATTTTTTACTTCACAGCGCCTCTATGTTTCGTTCCTGTTATTTTACCCATTGCCACTTTCACTTTATTTTTAGGAAAGAAAGAGCCAGTGTACACGAACGCCTGCAAGCAGTTGTTGATATTCAGGCCCCCGGCCGTGCTGACATTGCACATGAAGCGTTTCCAGCAAGTTGGCTTCTCTTTACGTAAAGTAAACAGACATGTGGAATTTCCCATGGTGCTAGATATAGCTCCCTTCTGTAGCGCCCTATGCCAGGTAAGCTTGAAACTTCATGAATAGTTTGCTCTTGTGTAAACTGGCCATCACTAAATTCAGTGAGAACGAGGATGTTGAAAGAAAATGTTATGACCTAATTAGTGAATTCATCATATCTAATTAATCGTTACAAGTTATAATGGTTTTATGCAAGACAACAAAGCACATTTCCCTTGTTAACCTGGATTCAGTTTATATCTATTTCTGATTCATCTTCGCAGGACGTTGTTACTGGCGACACTAGAGTAGTATACAGCCTGTATGGAGTTGTAGAACACAGCGGACGCTTAACAGGCGGACATTATACTGCTTACGTGAAATCTCGTCCTAGCTCTAGCCGCTCTAAAGAGTTTATAAACTGTTTGGACACTGCCACCCTCCCCCTGGAGCAGCTGCTAGAGAAGATCGAGGGGGCCGGGGCTGGTGCTGAGGGGAGTGGAGACAGCACCGCTTGCCCACCGCCGGGGAAGTGGTACTACATCAGTGACAGTCGTGTTTCTGAAGTGACTAACGAGTCGAACGTTCTCCGTTGCCAGGCGTACATGTTGTTCTACGAAAGGATACACTAAAAGTGGCTAACGTTAGGAAATTTCATATGATATCAGTCGTCTCTGCCACGAGAAACGACGGAAGGAACTACCAGGAAATACAATAATTGAACTTTGCTATGGGCGAATCCCTGACCGGCTATGGCAAACACGCACCTTAGGAACTGTTCTGTATAATTGTCGTATATACGCTGAGAATAGGACGCCCTTGAATATCAAACTAAAAACTATACACGGTGTAATTGTAGCTGCGCCTGTCAGTGGCGTGTTGTCGCTAGTTGTATATATCTGGTCCTAAATCCGCCGTGTCATATGTTGATGTTAAGTTTTTAAATATATTATTAAGATGCGGGATGAATGGATCATTTAGGTAGGTTAAACTGGCATACAGCTCGCACCCAGTGAACCGTTTGTTAACTCAGTGAGAAAGACACTTGGTTACTCAACTAGCATATGAATTACACCAGAACTGACCCTCTATGACAGACTCCTTTATTATCCAAGGCTTTTGACTTATCAACACGCATCTTATGTAAGACCAACTGCACTCACTTTAGCGGGATAATGTTACTCGTTAAAACAACCAAGTATTCTTAGGGTTGACCAGCAGTACAAATCTCAAGTAAGATATGGAACTGAAAGTGCCATATTCTCGTTTGCATTTGTTGAAATTTTCCTTGTATATGTATATAAGTATAGTTAAGTATTTATTGTATTGCCTTATGCATGTTAATAGGTTGGCTATAGTGTATTTTGTTTCTTCCATTATTTGCTTACCGGTAATTTGCCGTTGGTGGATTTTTCTGCTGAAACGCAACAAAGAATGAATACTTTGAGACCATGGCTCATGAAATCAATGATTGTGATCGTGGCCGAAAGAGGACTGTTTGAATCATTCCATTTGGCTTGCAATCATCGGCAGTTCTAATACGATGTTACCTGATACATGTATGTATACACTAGCTGTACAGAAGACCGATAGTCACGCTCTAGCAACAACTTGTATTGAAGGTTTTTAAGGTTTTCGCATACTCTGGTCGAAGTTCCTGTCCCCGCTTTTTGACTCGGTTATTCAATGCTCAACCCCGTTGGTTTCAATCGGATCTCATGTGCTCCGCCGTATCATAAGAGGTGCATGCAAATAAATTGGCAGGATCAACAACAGGAATGGGTTTTGAAAAAGACTTAAATTAATTTAAATTGTAAATGTTTGTAATTTGGACAAAAGCATACTCGTCCGCATTAAGTTGCATACATGTATATCCCTTTTGAATGCTCACCCGTAACTACCGAATGGAAACTTAAGGAGATTGTTCTCCTGCGGAATATGTCCTTTTCTCTTATGGGTTGATTTTCTGCGTACCTTGTTCATTTAAATTATTTTGGTTTCAAAATGCCGAAAATGCTTATTTAGACATTTCGCGGGCTTCACTTGCCCTTTGTCTGTCCCTTAAGTGTGGGGATTACATTCATCGCTTGCTATTTGTTGGCCCAGGTCTAAATTAGGTATACATAATAAACTAGATTGTTATTTCCCTATAGCCTTTGTGTAAGCTTATTAAAAGTCACCAGGGATTTAATGGATGATACTACAAGGTGATTTTGACAGAACAAGAACTCTCCTTGTTCATTTGGGACGATTGGTATATTGTTTACTTCAATTAAAATATATTGTTCACTGTTAATAAAGCCTACTCAAATTGAAATAAGATATAAAGAATTCTTACGTTGTTCACTTGTTTATCTAGTGATTATCGGGGACAATTCGCACATCCACAAAAGGCTCAACATTCCAGAAAATTAATTACCTCGGTATAACTCATATCGTGATCTTTCATCTCATTGCACAGGTGTCAATTCAGTGTTCCTCGAGGACTTGCCTCATTCAATCTCATTCATTACATGTATATCCACTACCAGTATGAAGAAGGTTGTTATAGTATTGATAGACTCGGGTGTGACGGCACGTACCAGGTACGTTAAACCTCTGGTATTACTCATCCATCGCATCTGTTATTCACGGATACATTTACCATTTTGCGTTAGAATCCCCGCCTTGAACTTGTGCTAGGTTTGCAAACGATCACCATTTCAGCTATCCGTCCAAATCTAAAATAAAAGTGCCCACACTAACCTTGAAAGTTGGTTAAAGTATCCCAGCCCAATCACTGGCGCTACCACCATAAGGAAAATAACTACAGTTTAAAATAAAAAATGTGGAGTCAGAATATGTAACTCAGCCTAACCTTCAAACATCAGAGTACAACTCACGTCATAAACATGACTCGGATACTTGGCCAATTTAGGTGATAGTCATTTTTTCGAGGAGGGGGTCCTTAACAAGTGTTGCTTAGGTCAAACTTATATAGTTGATCTTTTAATGTATATCCAGTCTAAGAGATCTCCTGGTGGTGGTTCTTGGAACTCACAGTTGTTCGTCTGCTGACATGAAATGTGACTAGTAATTTCTGTCGAGAAGGCAAATTTCCAATTTCTCTTTGTTCTTCTCAGGATTGTTATCATGGTCAGTCTTTTTCTCATAGCAAACAATGCTACGGAAACTATGCTTCGATGCTATTGTCTTGTCACATTTCTTTTCGGAGCGCTGTAAATCTTATGAATTCTAACTAATGTGTTCCAATTCACAACCAGTGTCGAGCCCAGTTTTCGATGAAAGTTTGGAACATTTCTGAGCTGCTCGGCCCACTGCTGAATTGTCATATTTTGGTCCAATATCCCCTAGCCATGCAATAAACATAATTATGCCGGGGGCCTTCAACGACCCTATATTTATCAATATGGTCATTACTGTTCTTTTGGCAGGAATAAACTTTTTTCTGCATGAATCAGAGCATTTTACACCACTTAGTTCAATAAAAATTTGTTCTTTTTCCCAGCCAGCAATTATTATTTTATTTCCCAGCAACTGATAATTACCGGTCCCAGCAGAATAAAATTTGCAGATGATACCTCCCAGAAGAATGACATTTTCGGACACTATCTCCCAGCAGAATGAAATAGTTGGACAATACCCCCAGCAGATTGAAATCTCGGACAATATCTCCCAGCAGAATGACATTTTTGGACAATATCCCCTGTGGAATAACATTTTTGGACAATGCCTCCCAGCAGAATGTAATTATTGAACAATGCCCCCCTGCAGAATGATATTTTGGGACAATACCTCCAAGCTGATTTTTTTCCCAGCAGAACAAATATTTGAAAAAAAGTTCCCAGCAGAACAAATAATTTGAAAAAAAGTTCCCAGCAGAACAAATACTCGCATTTGTTTTGTGGTATTTCTTCTTTTCCCAGCCAGCAAGTAATTCCAGAAGAAGAAATATCCAGCAGAAGAAATCATTGAAGGCCCCTGTTGTACCCATCAGAAATATTCAGAATATGTCATAGATATAATGGTAACAGATTGATTTACCTTTAAAAAAACAGACACATTCTGAGACATGCGATCCAGCATCGCCCTACTAGTAGCGCTAAACTGTCTGGTTAGGTACTATCAATTGCATTATCACACCGTTGGTGTGGAAGGCTTTATTGTTTCGCATTGAGGTGTTATTTACCTCTATATAACTTCCATGCATGCGGTGGTCAAGCCCGACGTAGCAGCTTGACGACAGGGATATTAGGAATCTGGCACAGTCGCACTTACACCAGACTGGATAATTATTTGTGTTTCTTAAAGTTTAACCTCGGTATTGCTGAAATTCAAAACTAATATACATATACTTTGAAACTAGCTATGAACAAAATACAGTCTTATGGTCATATTTGGTTAAACACTTGGATACTCGTTTAATTGGAAGTTAAAATTATTTTTATGAAAATCCTACATCAATTAGGTATCCCATAGTTCAGAGTATGGATATATTTTAAAACACCCTCTTCGATTTAAATGTGGTGAAATTGATTTCCTATTATCCTTACACACGGAGTCAGCTCAAGCAGATCGCGGGCAGTGTTTGCCCTGACCGATCCCTTCACGTGGGTCACACATAACCTTGATCGGAAATGCGACTGAATAACAGAGGAACTGCGGAACTGCATTTAATGAAGGCCGGTGTGAATAATTGGAAAGCACGACAAAATCCGTGTGGGAACAATGTGCCTAAAGGAGAAGCATTATATTGAACAGAGAACACTCAATAATAATTTTACCTCGCTGTACTTAATAACTCTTAGCTTTTTCCCGGATTTACGCTGCAAGAGATCGATCGATCAGCGCCTTTTATATCCTCACAGCCGGCAGATCGATATACCTTCTTAGACTGCGCGACACCAGTTTTGGGCCATAGTTCTATAGTCTGACATTACTTGTTG
>JAXGGS010757536.1:3391-29718 GCA_035585475.1 Armandia brevis
ACTCACCGAAAAAAGGTTTCTCAGTCACATTTCGTGTGCATGCTGGATTTGATTCAAAAGAAGACATTTGTCATTGAAAGATTGAATTATCATATCCGACTACCTTACTAACATAAAACATTTGAACATTTCAATAAGGATTATATAAGACATACATATTACGATTGTTCGTACTTAAATATTACTCCAATGAAGTCAACCCTGAGTTAAATAAACAAGAGTAGGCTATTAAAATGATTGTGTTTTTTCAAATCGGGGGATTTGTATCCTCAGCAATGTACTTGACCCTAGCATAAGTTTCCTGTTAAGTCTTCTAATTTACCCTTTTCAAACGCCTGTGAACACTAAGTGTAGAGATCAGCACTAATAGAAAATTGTTAGCATTTTGTCAAGATGTATGTATTTTTTTGGAGAAAATATAGCTCATTTGTTGAAGCTATCTACAAAAAGTCTTTCCCCTTTGGTGGCTGTTAGAAGGATAATAATTGGATGAAGCTACTGGCAATATTTCTCCCTTTCAGTGCCAGTAAAATAGATAGTAATTTGATGAGGCGCCAGTAATATGGATAATAATTACAATGTCCATTGTATTTAAGACTTAAGTGCCGGTAATATTTTAGATGTATTTGTGCAGTCCCAGATGCTCTTCGAATCCCTAGGCAAAACGATTGGTATCAACGAATCCCAATTCGGAATCCGTATAGATTAACATTAATTTCACGCAATCTATTTAGAAATTTCACATACCGGTAATCTTTTTAGTATTTCACACATAATACCGTAATGACCCCATTCTGTGTTTTTATTTTAACCTGTTTCACACCTACGTCCCATGCATTCAGATACCTATGCGTTCTTTTCAGACACTGAGACGTCAACAAACGAGGACAAAAATGAAAGGGATAAATTTATTAATATGATACCCGCATACTTGGTGAGAATTCATAACCAAATTTTATAGTTCAGTGTAAATACTCTCCGATTAGCAAACACGTTATTTTACTGTCCATATTATTTTTAATTTGCAGCATATTATTCCTGAATGTTTATTGAAAGAACGACTGGACCAAGATACTCTAGAAAGCGCAGGGCTAATCATCTCTAAACAGGCATTCCAGCAGAAATATGTGAAAACGAAAACAAAATTATAGTACGGCTTTATTCCTCTTACAACTCCCGAGAATCAGCATCTCATTTGCATTCTGCGTTCAAATACAATCTTCCTATCTTTATTTTAGTTACAAGCAGCAGAAATTCAATTTATTAAGAGAGGAAAGCGAAGGTTATTCCAAGTTGATTACGGAGCTGAATCAAGACATTGGCGACGATGTTTCACATATCAACGTACTCGAGAGCATTAAATCTTTAATAGGTAACGTTTTTATGGTTCATAACCAGTACTTTTTGTAGGTACAGTAAATGCCGTGTTAGAGTTTATAGCGTAATTTACGCGGGAATCATGCGAAAAATGTTTATAAATCCCGCGTATATATTAAACTACAAAAATGTTGTTACAGCCTTAAAAATACATATAAAAATCCGCGATCGGTGTAGACTGATAGACACTGGTAATGTTGGCTTAAAACTACCGGTAATGTTCCGTACTGAAGGGACATTGGTTCAATATGGCATTAAATTTAGTCCTAGAAATCTGACTTCCTACAATATTTTTCTTTCATATGCTAGGTTGCTTCAACCTAGATCCTAACAGGGTTCTGGATATTATTTTGGAATCATTCGAGGGGCGCCCCGACTTGACCGACTTTTTCATTCCTTTGCTGCGAACTTATATGAGTGATAAGGCCACATTGTGCCACGTGCTAGGCTTCCAATTTCACTTCTACCAAGTAAGTATCATGTTAAATACAGTCCTTTAATTTCATATAATTATTGTAGGACTGAAAATTAAATTGACCGATCTCAAATGTTTATTTTCCCCAGCAAACGCAGGACAGTGAGACGCCATATTCACTGTACCAGGTAGCCGCCCTACTCCTGAGTCATGGACTGATAGAGCTGGACGCCATTTATTTACACGTAAGTTTATGTTTTATGGTTACCCATTAAGCTACCTATTCCCCAAAGACTGATCACATATAACCGCATGTAGAGTAATAAGACTTTCAGGAATCATGATATTTTATTTGCACGTATCATTTATATCCCAGGTATATATTTTGTACTCCTGTAGTCTTATGGTCAATTAAAATGTATGAAATTGTATGTGATCGTGTCCTCTTTGATGAAGTGAAGTGATTTAGACGAAGTTAATGAGACCCAGGCAAGAATTATGTGCGTCATTTAGATATCGTGCTCAGCCTTTACCTGAAACACAAGTGTAGTGGTATCGGAAGGCCCCTGTCAGCGGCTAACACATGAGCCTCGAGTAGTGGCTGTTCTCATCAATATAACCGCACAAGCTCTCACAGTTCGAATTTGGCTTCTCGAAAGTAGTTATTCCCCATTACTAATTATCGATCAGGTGAACAATTCCATAATTAACTCCAAGAGTTGTGCCAGAAAATAATTAAATAGTGTTTAGTCGCTCATGAGAAAAGATAGCAAAACTTGTTTTTCGGACCGCGAGCACTATCTTAAAATAAAAGCTGGTCGAACTGGCATCCTGTATGGTAACATGTGAGCCATCATGCACCATGAAGTTATAATTGAGCAACGAAGGTCACCTTTAATAGCCTATTGATGGCTGCAGTAAACACAATATTCAAAACACCCAAATCATCACCGGACTAGACTTATTTCATTTGGATTTTTACTTACATATGCTTTGCGATGATATAATTATTGAATCTTTAATGACGGTTTCTTGAAGAATTACATCATTCTGTATTATGCCTCGACAATTCAATATTAACGACGCATCGTTTTTGGATTATTGGCCTTTGATAGTGTGATTGAGAAATGATATCCTTTATTACCCTCCAATGTTGTACACGCCGTAGTGCCCAGCCTCCAGAAACACCCTCGAGTTATTGGATTTTCCTCTGAAATTTCGCGACAGTTTTATGCAGCGCAATGAGGTGGATTGCAATAAAACACGGCGTATACTACATCCTTCTTCGAGTTAGTGCCGGAATTAATGCAACTTTATGTCGAATCTAATGGTGTCGATGAAAATGTCTGGCGCCATTCTTCATTTCTCTGCAGCGCGGATCACACGCTGATCGATGCACATGGTCCCCGCCACCTGGTGGATAGATCGCCGACAGCGGCAGATCTGACCGGGACAGACGCACTTTCTGATTGAATTTGCGCAATCAGATTTGGTGAGAAGATCACTCCGGCGAGCAAATTACGCCGCCACGGGTCTCCCATTTGTTTCCACCATTTCCTCCCATCGCGGGGTTGCGTTCACCACGCGATATCACCTTATCTGGAGCCGGAGTCAAACACAGGGCGATCAACGTGCGTTTGTGTGTATCTTTGTAATCCCTCGATTTCATTTCATCTCTAAATGAGATACCTGGGAATAAAAACATGACAGGGAGAGGTTTGAATATTAGGCCCGGCTGATGCGCTCAGCGTGCGGAAAGGTGAACCATTGTTGCAGACAAGACACCCCTTGTGCACTGGCTGCAATCAGTCTCCCAGTATCTCTGTCTGCGTCCTAATCGCGTAGGAGTCGCAGCAGATTTTTGACCGTGAGCGATTGCGTTACCAAAATTCGATTCTATTTAGTCATGTTAGAGAGTTCTTGCCTTTTTCAGATTGGTAGATTCCTCTTTTAAGACGAATGTGATCGAGTCTTTGTGTAGTGGAGAACAAGCGGGCGATTTTCATCATTTAGCTCGAGGGTGGCTCGTTGGTATTTTACCTCGTGTGTATCGCAGAAGGGCGGCGGGATGTGTATTTTTTTTAGGTAGGTGGAGATTACCAATGACAAATGCCGCCGAGTTTAGTGGGCGACAAGTGCCCTCGACCATCTCTCGTGGTAGGCAGGAAGTGCAGACGTTCCCAGCCAGTTAGCGGGAGCCGTGCAACAGCAGTACATTTATCCGGGTGTTGGCGAGTGTTAATCCACCGACTAATGACCATCATCCCGGAGACCTGACAGCCAAATTGTACGGGGTAAAATTGTGTGTTAGACGCACCGCCTGCCACTTCCTTATCCTCTTGCACACTGTTGGTTTAGGGATCATACATATTAGCTTCATGACCTGATACGTCTTTGGGCGGCGCACGGGCAGCAAGTTTAATTCTGTTGCCGTGGCCATTACGCCGAGTTTAGCTGAGTTAGGTGGCAGCTCTTTAATGGGAGGTATCGCACAGGGGCATAATCTATAGATCGCTGGTTCCGCGATCGCTCCGCCGTACACTCAGTCGCTCACGAGGTCACTCTCGCACACGTAAATAGGCATTGGCAACTCTCACAAAACACCGAGAGTGCATTACACTGTCCCTAAAAGGAAGACATTTCTTTGATTTGTTGGTTATGCGGCCCAAGTCCTGTCGATACTACAATTATCCGGGGCGGTGAGCTTCTCGTATGACCTACAGCTCGTAGGAGTTGATGCTTTCAGAAGATGCGGACATCAAGGATATGACGCCCCGCTACAAATGGTGTTAATCACATGATACTTTTTCATCTCCCGTGTCAGATTTTAGTGCCAGTTGGCGAGGGTCAGACGTTGGCGTTTGACATTCATAACTCTGTACAAGGTGAAATTATTCAGCCAGTAAGCAACACGACGAAGGCAACGCCCAATTATATATTGGCTCCTGTGTCTAACCAAATCAGATA
The DNA here is from genome assembly GCA_035585475.1 of Armandia brevis. Taxonomy (NCBI): domain Eukaryota; kingdom Metazoa; phylum Annelida; class Polychaeta; family Opheliidae; genus Armandia; species Armandia brevis. The sequence continues at coordinate 8,151 of JAXGGS010757536.1, forward strand.
TATAAATCGCGTCTCGCCACCCCATTTCTCAACCGTTACTCAGAGAAGCGAACACTTTGATGTCTTTTGAAACTCTTCCCCAGTCTTCGTCCTGCAGAGATGCTCGAATTTTACGGCCCCATTGGCATATTGCCTAGGCCATGGAAACCATCAGGCATTTTCACAGCACCGTCTGAAGCTGTTCAGCAAGTCCATAGAAGGGGATTCGCAGGCAGGATGTCTTGTGTAAAATAATATACGTGGTGTTTTTAAGTCGGGAATAACACCTGCCGGCCAACTTATTAAATCCCCGGGGGCCTCTCGAGAATCTTGACCAGGACAGTCGCGCCGTTCATCCATCGGTCTACGTCAAAGCTTAAGCCGACCCCGGAACCATGGGAACCGGCCCCGTCAGGGCAGGAGGCAACAGCGAGGATGGGGATCGAAAGTCATCAATGAACGACCTGAGTCATCGCTATATGACGTGTTACATTAACAGTTTATTATATGTGGAGACGGACGATTGGTCTCTAATGGCAAGCGATTCAATCATCGGGTGATGGCCCCGGCGGTTTTCTCCGAATCCTGAAAATCGATGTGGGTCAGCTGCTCCAGTACGCCGGACACACACGTCCGCGTATATTTATCATCTTTCCTGCGATTGTCTTGGGCTAGTACAGTCACAGAACTACAGAACGCCTGGGGGCTACAATCTTTGCTACAATCTACTCTTTATTGCTTAATTACTCATTACAGCATTGACCGTGCGTTCGGAAGAGACAGATCAGGCGTCTGCGCTAGCATTGTCTTGATGTTTTAACGTCCTCTTTGCTCGGGAATATTCCATTTCCATCACTGCCTGGCGAGCTGCTTCCTCGAAATTGCAGTAGCAGACTTGATTTGACCTCCTCCGAGCTGATTCAGCGGCAATCCCCCTCCGGGCATCCATCCAGCATCCGCAGCTCTCACACACAGAGCCAGAACGAGCCAGATCACCAGTAAACACTGTAAAATTTGATAAAACTAATGTCGCCATTTACCATTCGAGATTCCTGACCAGAATTTAGGACGTCCTGAGAAGTCTGACGTTTTAGAGCGGTGCACTTTTCTCCACCGTTTTTTCTATATTTCGCCTCTCCCGCTCGTTCATGTGAGACAGAATATGCAGACATACGAGTTCATTTGCTGATCTAAATGTCATGTCTATTAAGTCGTGTTTATTTGGGTAGAACAAAAGAAATGAGGCTAATTTAAATGATATGCTGCTGTGTATACGAATGCAATTTTTGGAATTCGTTGAGAGCTCGGAAAGAGGATCATCCTTTGTCTTGGACAGTCTCTCTCTTTGTGAAAAGCGCCCTTTGTTTTATAATATCTTGATGATAAATATTTTGCATTCTCGTTCGTATTGTTCTCTATCATGCTCCGCAGTGATTTATACGGCTATAAAAATTCACAAATGAAAGGTTTTCATCTCATGTTAGCCACAGAATGAGGAGAAATGGGCCTACCTGACTTGACTACGTGGCAATGTTTGTGTCTACCGGTTCCCTAAATCTGCTTGTTCGGTTTCTCAAATCAATAGATGAAGCCATGAAATTATCTTATGGCCGTGACATAGATGTATATGTTCACATGAGCTGCAAAGTATCCAAGGCTAGGCAATGTGAGTCTAAACTAAGCTATTCGCACGTACCCACAGGTCCTGCATGATAGAAGCCGGCTAATTTTCATTTATGCTGTGTTCATGCATAATTTAATTGTGCTCTTATTACCGACGCTAATAATTCAATTTAGACATATAATCGTGCGAGTTTTGATGATTCTCGATAAAGATCGGTCTGTTTTTGTTATTTTTATTGTAATGGCACCACATTGACAGCACTATATAGCAACAATTATCATTGCGGTACATTTCTACACGTTAATAAGTACTCGTATCACTCATAGGGCTATGTAATTACATTATTTTTTACAGATGGGTTCACTGTATATCCCATTACTGGTGCTGGGGATAGACTTCTATACACACAGTTATACATTAAATAAGTATCCAGTCTGTAGGCGTTGAAATTTACAAAATGCTATCTGTAACTGACAAATGTTTTGTCTATCACATATCTCATACGGACAACACCGTACAATAGCGAAATATCGTATGTCTTTCAATTAAATTGTATATACGTTCAGTTATCATAAACCTATCCAAGCGCATTGCGAGGCACTTTATCAAAAATAGATTTCACTTGGACGGCCTTTTTTTGTCACATTAAATTTTCATTGATTGAATTTCACGAGTACCAATCAAGTATCTAATAATATATTGACCCAGCTTTATTTTATTTAAATATAGCTCAATTAATCGGAAGGTTAACAAAGATAATGTCTACTTTATTACAAACATTTGGCAAGATGGTGACCTTTAATTGGTGGGCATTTCATTATTAACAAGATCGACTAAAGAAAGTTCCGGCGCAATTTCCTATATTACCGGCTATTAAGATGCATTATTGATGAAGTCTATTCGAATGTGGAATTACATGTACTATAGCTTGCTGCATTTGCATCGAAGTATCTTCTGAAAGGCTCGTCTGAAGTCCGGGTTAAAGATATGATAGATGATGGGATTCACCATTGAGCCGCTGTAAGCAAGCCATTCAAAAGCCATTATCATCCTCGGTGATATATATGGCTGGCAAGGCTGGCACGTCCCGTTTATAATATAGGCGGCGAAAAACGGAAGGTAGAAGAACACGAACACCGCGAACAAGATACCGAGAACTTGTACCGCTCGCCTCCCCTTGTCTAGTCCGTTGGCCGCCCGCCGCGTGCTCCCCGACGTCGACTCGTTGCGGCGGAACCGGAAAGTGCGCACGTGGAACTTGCGCCTCGCCGAATTGGTTCTGGTGGTCATGTGAATGTTGTTGCCGTCGGTGTCGAGTTCCTGGAGCGCGATGTCGGTGCAGGTGGAGGAGGGGGTCAGCAGCTCCTCGGTGATTCGCGGCGCCTGCAGGTGGTTCCCGCCGCCGCCCCCGTCGGTGGTGCGCTCGCTGGCGGAGGCGGGGGACGTGTCGGCCGAGTCCTGCTCCCCGGCCAGCAGCTCCTTGTGCTTCAGCAGCGGGCTCTTCCCCGCCCCCGACGTGGAAATGTACGTCGTCTCCCGACTGCTCCCGTTGGAGAGACGCGGTGAAAATTTGGGGCTCGGCTTTCGGAGGCTGTGCGACGACTCGTCCCTCGCCGAGAGGGAGTTGGTCACCGTCAGCCTCCGCTGTTCCTTCAGCTGCTGCCGCAAAACCCTCACCGTCATCGCGTACATAATGGTCATAATCAGCAGGGGGAGATAAAAAGATGTGACGGTCGCTGAGATAACAAACACAGGCGTCTCAGGTCCGCATCCCTTGTAGTGTACATTAGATTGTTTATCAAACATAGACAGCAAAAACAGGGGCCCAGCGATACAGAACGACATAATCCAGACGAGGATGATTTTAAACGCCGTCTGTCGTGAGTTTTTCGAGTGTCCATACTTTAGCGGGTATTTGAGGGTCATGTAGCGGTCGACGTTGATCATACACAGGTGTATGATGGTGGAAGAGGTGAAGAGGACATCGAGGCTGTACCACGCCACGCACATCAGCTTCGGCACAGGCAGGTGATCTGAAATTCAAACACAAACAAGTGAAAACATCAGCAGATTTGTGTGGTGAGTGGCAAGTTTATGAGAACAAATGCGCGAGCTCTTGTTCTGTTTGTGAATTAATGGCCGGCAGGGTGAAGGTTGCAAAATCTGGTACTTTATTGGTATGTCTTACCAACGTTGGAATGGGATAAGTTATCTACACGCTAACTTACATGCATACTCAGCTATGCATTTAACGTATCTACGCCCAGTTTTACACCTTCTGTGTACTTTGAATTTTTATCATACGCCGTAAAACGCTCAGCGATGTTTTTGCGCCACTACAACACCCGCAACCAGGTGTGGCCTACGAGTGGCAAACGCGAGAAATCACCGCCCAATTTTCGTAGCTCACGCATCTCTTATCGGGAGGAGGGTGTTAGCTGGCGGCGAGAGTGGCGACAATAGGTCACGCGAAATTGGTGTATTTTAGACATCGAGCATCTGATTAGATACGTGGCAGCATCAGACGAACTCGTTTCCTCGCGTCTGCAGGGCCTGGGAAAGGTGCCAACAACAGCTGGTTTTACTCATCAATTCGCCATGTTTGTAAAATACTTTGTAAGTGACGCGCAGAATGGAAACGGGTAATTCAGGAGCTCTTGTCTTCTGAAGATGGGACACTCAAAATGTCCTCTGTCTACTGGTCGATTCAGGCCATTTACTCGGCGAGCGCCCGAGCGAGTGTAAACGATAGGTTCGCTTATTTAAAGTGTTATCCACGTTATTGATATCAGGTGAAGGCTGCGGCTGGCTGCCGTTGGCCTTTTTTCTGTGGCGAATTTGTTCACTTTGGCTTATCATGTAGCCAGGTTTTCCAGAAGTTTGTCATTGAAAACCGAGCGAGGAAAATGCCAAGGAACTTGCTGCAATTATCCGCGGCGAGAAAAAACAAACCCCGCCAGACATCAACCATTTCGTCGATTCCTTCTACGTTTCTTCGCTAAGAAAATTATTTTTGCACTCTCATTCAACATTGTAAGAATTTTATGTTCATTTCTAGTTAGTGTGACGCAGCTTACTGTTTATTTAACTTTGATGATGCAAACGCTTTCCAAGGATAATATGTAAGCTTTGGTACTCGGAGCAACAGGCAGGAAGAATGTAAACTATCCTGATTCCAATTTACTTACCTACATCAAATGGATAAACATGTATATGTTTGCATAATGAAAAGGTGTGGATATTTCTATCTTTTATGTCTCAGGTGGAAATGAATGTATGATGAAGATTGCATCACAGGATTTACTAAACGTTGATTGATGATTATCACTTTGGAATGTATTCCTGAGTGTGGCTTAGCCTGAGTCTTTCGAAAATCCGCAGGTCACTGTTCTAAAACTCTGCATCATTAAGATGTTGCATCACAAACTATTTGCAACCACAACTGAATGGTTATCAATATTCTCTGTTGGTAAATCTATAGAAGCAATACTTTTCGTATGATGCTGAAGTAGGCAAAGGTAGCTCATTCCACGGGTGATCATCAAACTTCTATCGATTATTGCCTCCATGTTTCTACTTTTCTCCTGCATGACTATTACAATTTCATCATCCGTGGATTAAAAGCAAGGAAACCGATAGGAGGAGATGAGAAAGTCATAATTAATTAAATTATTTTCTTACTGATTTTTACGGAATATTCTCAGTGATTTCCCAAGAGAAAGAAACTTAGATTGGGAAGTGATTTTATTATGACAGGCTGGGGAAGTTTATCTTCTGTCGATGCTTGTTCCAAAAATTGGAAGCATCCAGGGAATAACGCACCCAGATAGTGCTTACGACCGCATGATATCTCATTACAGTTACACGCTCAGAAATTATTTCTGTGTGTTCTTATTAAAATGTCATGTAATAATTGCCTAAAGACTTACCAATTTAAAATATGCATAGCTTGCATTGTTCAAGTAATTCGTACTTGTAAACCAATGACTTGGTGATGAGTTCATATGTCCACGTTGTGTCAGTAGCCTTAATGTGTGCGTTCCTGGCCCAGCATTTCATCACTTTGTCTTCACGAAGTTGCCAAGTGGAAGTTTTCATAAGCGATGCATGAGGAATGTTTATGATGACGGTAGGATCCTCTCCCCAGCCTCGATGGCTTAGTCTGCCAATGTGGCGTTCCCCGGGACTATCTCCGCGTTCGAGCAGCGAGGTCAGCCACGATGGATGTGAGAAGCGAAACCGCTCCAATCACAAGTGCGATTCGATGGCCCGTGCAAGGAAGATTTAAACACGCCAGTTATGTTTTAGCGCCATAAAAGGACCCTGCTTCGGCAATCACCGCTCCTTTAGATCTTGATTCATGCGACTTAAGATCGCAATTCATAATATCTGGCGGGAGATTTGCGAGTTTAATACCTAATATCTGATGATGGCACACGGTGAACATAATGGACCTGTCCGGCGCTATGCTTCCCGAGAACCCAAATTTTCATTTTATCTCCTGCCAGTTAGTGACATTCTCTTTCCTCGATTGGTGATTTATTTGACGATTTATGAGGTAACAAGGGTGCACCCCGCTCCGCTGTATTAATTTCGAGGGTAACAGGTCAATGCCCGACGATGATTAGGGGGATTAGCAAACAGACGTTCGGCCGTTCGCGTTACTACTCGGCCTCTTTCAGTCGCTGTGTCTTTGTGATTATGTGAATAAACTGGTACATTGTATTTAATTTACAGTGTCATTTATTCAGTTCAAGCTTTGAAATCAACGTATGTTGATTATTTGGGACAATAGTTGGCTAATAGCGCAACAAGTACTGTGTGGTGATAATAGTTTTTATTTAAAGTATATGATTGAGTACAGCTCTTGATGGAAATTGAATTTGGCCATTAGTGTGATAGCCTTTACTCAAACAAACCTATATAAAGGCCGGCGAGAATAGTATCAATGATCACTCCCCTTCTCTATTGAAACACAACTTGGGCGTTAGACGGTCAGATTAATTTATATCAGGGAAGGTGTCTGATGTTGAAGCACATACACCCCCTGCTTTGTAGCTGTCGTGAATGGATGCCGGGTAGTTAGGGTTTAGACTCATACGTCGCCAACAATGTGCGAGTCAAACATAAAAGGCTTTTGACACAGGGGGACACTACATCAACACCCGGCTTTCTGCCTTATAGCTCTCACAGGAGCCATTCATTGTACTTATGAACCGGCGGAGATGATTTTATACGTATACGTTCAGGGCTATCAGTGAATTAATCAGCGGTCGGCGCCCTTTTGCTCAAAGTGGCTTTCTCGACGGGTGTTTTGGAGCCAACTTGTGATGATATTTTTCATAAAACAGCAACTTGCTGTAATCTGTAAGAGAAGCTCAGGAAAAGCATCAGCTGTTTTACCTTTTATATAACTCCATCACACCCAATGGGAAATACATTTTTGACTCGTGACGTCATGTCCTTTGTTATCCATAATGACTTGTGATACCATAGCAAATACATGCATATATATACACATATGTATTGCATGTATGGATGTGTCGACATTTACACTTATTAGCAATGTCTGACATTTGAACAGTACATGTACATGTCAGGTGTATCGCTACATGTTTTATTCGGTACTTCCCCTTATCCTGACGACCTATATCACAGATACCTTGCCAGGAACTTTACAGACGAGATCTCGTAAAGATATCATATTAATCTGACGTTGTGAAATTCAACGTCGCACAATGGCGCCATGGCAATAGTATCCGCCGCCACATCTGAAGACGGCAAGGAGAGGCGTATGTAATTAAGTAAAACTATGTGAGATGTGATGTCTCTTTGGTAGGGAGTCGCTCGCTAACGAGACCTGTCCCTTACATTCGCCTATCGCCACACGGAGGCAAGGCTCGAGTTTGCCGGTTTGCCGTTTCCTCCTGTCCGCTTGTCATTTGCCAGTGCATTAGGGCAATCGCTCGAAATAATGGCTAATTTGATTTAGTCGGGAAATTAGCCCAGCTTGTGGCCGTGTTTGTCACTGCTCCAGAGGGCCGCGTGATTATCTGGACAGGACAGGGTTTTAAATTGAAGTATTAATGCAATTTATGTGTACAATAGCTGGTGTATATCGCCCTGAGTAGGAGATTGATTGCAGATCAAGTAATGGGCGGTGGTAACACAGATTACGGGCGATCGGCTCAAGTTGACAAATTCTTATGGACGCTTCCTGTTGCTGTTTATATCGGGAGCGGTGACTTTTTTTGCCCTTCTGCTGAGGTCAAAGGGTCAACGAGCTGGTGTACTGTTTAGTTATGAACGGGTTCAAACATAGGCGACTAATTACGTCAGGTGACATTTCCTTCCTAGGCGCCGCCGTAAGTAATTCACTACGAGACAGGTGCTGCATTAAGGCGTGTACATTACGGCACTTCCTGCCGAGTCGGTGTGCTTTTGACCTAGTAGAATCGACAGCCGGCTTCCTAGATCGACAGGCGGCTGAACTTTCTCTCGTTCTCTCACCTGGCACACAAGGAATAACTCACTGTCGTAAACGCGCGTGTGTCTATCGCGGGGAATGTTCGACCCGATCTCGTTTTACGCCGAGCTATTTTTTGATTTACAGTCGCCGATAACAAGTTTTACATCTCAAAAACAGTATATGCGTTGTAGTATAGACGGCAGTGATAAACGTGTTACTGACTCCCTTGGTCAGGCAGAGACCCACAGGTGGCTGTGATAGATAGTTCTACTATTTCACTCTCTGATATTAGTGATATTGATAGGGCGGCAACTCCCATACACGTGTTGTTTAAATGTTTTATTTCTATTTATACAAATGTGTATTGATTTCTGTGACGACGTTTTTGTATCATCAACTGTTTTTCGGTTACATTGTACAATGATGTTTAATTTATCATGTACGATTTGAGTTGTGCAAATTGAATTGGTTTTAATCTAAATGGGTTTAGTGGGATATTAAACTGCACCCAGTTTCGTTAGTGGAGGTTTTCAATGCCTCATCAATGATCTATTTTCTTTGCCATTACACTTTCGTAAGTTATTAATATTTCATTGCTAATCTGCTCTAAATACCCATTTGGCTTATTGTAAATTTGTCGCCTTTCACGCATCTTTTGTAAGCTCTTCTGTTATTGATCTATTTGATTCTATTAGGCCGTTAACCCCTAAGTCTAATTGTTTTTTATTAGAGCTGATAACTTATAAGGGTTGCTGGAGATTTATGTTCCTATTAAGCTGTGTGGGTGACGATGGTCAATTCATTCTATAAAGATGTGATTCCTCCCACCTACCCATTAATGTTTATCTCCTGACTTTTTGCGTGCCAACGACCGTGCCAACCAAGGTGTCGTCAAAGTTTGATGAGCCATCGCCGGCTACGTGGCGGAATTTGGCTTTGAATCGGCGGCCTCCGGTATGATATGTGAAATGAGAGATACAAATTTATCAACGATTGCCAGGTGATTTTCCTTGAAAGAGAAATCAATAGGCCCCGCGGAGAACCCAAGTCACATCAGCTCGGAGCTGTTCCATCAATTGCAGCACTCCGTGGTACTCGCCGGCCCGCTAATCTCACGTCATCGCAAATCTTGCCTCGTTACAAGGCGTTTGGCTTTTATTTGAGCTGTTTGCCACTAAGTTATTGTTGCCAGGAAATTGTGTGATCGCCGTGATATATTATTCATTCGTTAGTAAATGCCCACCTGGTGGTTTTAGGTGCTCAGGATCTGCTCGTAATATTGATGATGGAATGGGAGGTAAAGTTGGAACAGACCCTTGTCTGACATTTAAATAGATCATTGGATGAGGGTGCAGTCATGCTGTGCCTGCCAGAATTATTATTTCAATCAATAGGATCGGATCAATAGAATTTCTTTTTATGTTACCTTTCTGCCATGGGAAAACATTTTGAAGGCTATCGTGCTGCCGCTAGGAAAAAGTCGACTTACCTATCAGGGCTTTGATGATGGAAAGCGGCATGACTAATGTCGCGGAGAGCATATCGCTTAAAGCCAAGGATACAAGAAAGTAATTGAACATGTTCTGCAACTTTCTTTCATATTTGACGGCGAGACAGACCAGAATATTGCCTCCTATGGCCAGAAAAACGATGATAAACAAGCACAGAACTGGCCAGTTGTAGCGTGGCTCCTCCGTCTCCTGCACGCCCGACGTGGAGTTGTCATATATCGGCGGATTCTGGGTGCCTCCCTTCAATAACTGGTCATCTCGAGTTTGATTAAGCTGAGCCTGGTGGGCCATGATGTCTGATCGGACACATTCCTCAGCAGCCGCACATCTTAATACTATCGTCTCCTCGCCGAGAAAATCTTATCCGATTTTCTCCATGTCGCCGGAGCGGTGTCAGTCAGTGAATTCTCCACTGAGCTATGGATTATCCGGCGAGTTGTTGCACCTCCCCTCTCTCCCGTTCTCGTGCGTTTTTCTGACGAGTTGGGAGTGCAATGAGAACGCCGACGTCTCGAGCTTGCTTCGGATAGGTTTACCCTTACAACGCCCTGTTTATGGTTACGTCGAGTACGTGCCGCTCCGCTGTATATCCTAATGTGACACTTACGATGATGATACTGTATCTTCTGCTTCCCTTTATCCTATACACTTATTATCCGCTGTATCTATTTGTCTCCCGTTGGTTAGACTTTGTCCTTCAGACCTTGAGAACGAAATTAGAGAGACTCGTCAAAAACAAAAGTGATTCACTTTAAGAGCAAAAACTGTTATTTTTTGTGAGTTAAGGCTGAGGGTAGCTTTAGTCATGTTATAAACATGATTCACATCAAAGAAACTGCGACTGATTTCATCGATTATGGCCATAATTTCAAGAACTTGCCACTCCCAGTGTTATCCCACAAGCTTAAATCGGATATAAAGGGTCAACTTACAAATCTATGATTAGAAATGAAATAGAACTTCAACCTATCCCGGATGATTACGAGAAATGCGCAAATCAATCGGTTATATCCGGATATATTTCACGGATTAGCGTCCTGAAAGTGCTTACAGATCTCTCACGAAGGTGTGATTTCGCTGACTAATATCCACCGATCACATACCTACCCCACGATGCAAATTAATACGTGCTGAATCACAACAAAGTCGAGTTAGAAAATGCCACCTCGGCTTATCAGATACGCTAGCTTAGCTCTGACTCCGGGTGTGCGAGCTCGAGCGGAAGCGAGCTGCTCTCTGTCCTCGCCAATCAAGCAGGTGTTGTCGGCTTGTTAGAGCACATCGCCAGATTGTATCGGGAGCTTACCAACCCTCTGAAATATATCCTGATCACCGGCGTGCTCTCTCAGCCACCAGCGACTTGACTGACTTCGCTCCTCAGTCTCAGTTGAACCGCGCAATATGCCGCGGCTCTCATTCGGCGATCGTCTGCCATGAAATTATCAATGATAGTCGGCGGGAAAAAATACTTGTCCACTGAGGTGTGTCATTTCATGATCCCCTCGACAGTAGTCGACTGATAAGCAGACACTAGCCGCGCATAAATGAATTTACCCGGTAGTTTCTTTCTGAGTCGGGTGATCGGGCGCACCGACAGTACCCTAATTTCTCAGCTCACCGGCGCTAATAACCGCTTACCTCAACTCCAAGTATCCGGCTCGAGTAGGCTGCCAGACAATGACAATTCCGGTTAATATTGTGGCCTAATCGCTTTGATTCCTATTCCCTCTTTGCCCGAGCTGAGCAATCATGGCATAGATGGCAGATTTCTGAGCCCGCACGAGTCATGCTCCAGTACCGGCCCGACTGCCTGCCGGTGATTGGCTGCTGCTGCTGCTGCTGCTGCGTGGCTTGGCTCACCTAAGTTTGCCCGAGTTGCGGCTCCCACACAGCTAGTACCCGGGCTAATGATTGGGACATGCCTGGGGTGGGCAATCACCTGACCAGATGCACAGATACGCAAACCGTGTAAGTCCGGGAGAGAAGGAGACACGCCAGGTTTAAAACACCAGAGTTGAACGATCGTTGACCTTACGTATTTAATTTCCTATCAGGTTGTGTATATACCAAGACTTGCCGCTTATCTTCTCAAGGCGTCATTTTTTTTAATTTGAAGTGTCAAATGTTTTTGTTGACCTTTTCAATTTCTGCACTCCGAGCCGAAAACATTCAATTCGATGTCGTGGTTTTTATGGAGACTTGGTGAAGGATCAAGAAACCATCGGAAATGCTGTCCGTTTTGCTTGGCTAGCGTTTTATGCTTCATAGAATTCTATGCTTCATAATATTCAATATATAAGACTCGATCTATCAAAGAAACCTTTGAAAGTATAGTAGCCTTCAGTTACCCTGGGACCGTTGAATTGCCTTACATACCACGAGCTTTTAAAAACGTAATTGCTCTCCTTGTTTTTTTATCATCTTGGAAAAAGAACATAGATTAAGAACCAACCCGGCACCGTGTTAGACGTTCTTTACTCCCTCGCTGTTTCATACTAGCGAATAAATGCTAACGTCTTTGCGATTCCTGATTTACTCACTCCGCCGACTTGAAGTACATGTAACTGCCAACACATTCCACTCGGCTTCTCCTCGCCGAACGACATTTGGATATTTCTCTTGAATGTCTTTCACGTCAGTTTTGTATGGGAGAATGGCCCCCAGTCGGGCAGAAAAATTGATCGTTAGACAAGATGTATGTAACTGTCAATAGTGCGAGGCTCTGTGTTTGAGGGGTCTCTTAGTTTACCGTTGGCCAGTGCTCGGTCTGGGTGCTCATTTGTTTTTACCGCGGGGACGTGTTGCGCCGTCTGACCTTCGCCGCCATTGCCTGTCTTTTGGAAGGAATTGCCAATCAGAACCTCATTTTGGTCAAATGTACAATTTCTTGCATATGAGGCAAGCAATTGAATTTTGTCAGGCTGAAATGTATTGCCTGATTCCGCGCAATAAAACTGTTAGCCAAGTTGTTTAGGCCTTATCTACTCCCAATCCGTTTGCCTTCAGTACGCCATGTTCCAGACATGGTTAACTGCATATCATATAGGCAATTTAGACTCGAGTCTATTAATCATGGTGATGTTATTAAAAAGAGTCCGCTAGGGATAAGGGCCCGGTATAAACGTTTGATCAATTGCTACCATTCCTAACCAATTTTATCGGGAAGTGCCATCGGATAAAAAACTAGCCCCACAATAGGAGGTCATCGCAGTTTTTGGTTCCACTATAAGTTATTGCGTTTTACGTCGCTCCCAATTTCGCAGACATTCCCTAGATTGTCAGTACTAAACAGAGAGATAAGTGATATCTGGCTCGCTTGTTCCGGGGCCCCGTTTTCTATCTCGCCACCGCGGATTTCTCCCCCCGCCGGTGGATCTGATCGAGTCGGGCACATCATCAGTCGCCCCGGGTAGCTCGCGTGTAGACGCTGTAGATGTAAACTGTTGCTCGCATTTCGTGACAAACTCTATAGTCTTACGCGGCCCTCTCAACTCACACTGACCTCATTACCGCGTAAGTCAAAATGAATACGGAATGTACGACTCTCCTGTCGTCTGCTTTTTGTGAGCTTTTCCCGCCGCCTCAGACATCGCGCGCCTAGGAGGCATTTAGCAGTTTGACGGATGACCTTATGCCGTTCTCGGACAACGTCCCCCTCTGAAATATTAATATGGCGTCCACGGGGGCCGAGCAACGAGGAGGTAAATCTGGTGATTTGAGCATTAAGCAAGTCTGAGCTCTATAAATGGTGGGCACGCTTGACGTTGCCGCGGGTGATACGATCCTATAAAACGGCGCTACAAACACCTTTATGGCTGAGTGAAAGATGTCGCGGTAAGAGATTGCGGGAGATGCTTCCCGCACGCCTAAGTACCGATGACTTGTTGCTGGCGGGCGGACGATAAGTATAAGCCGGCGGGTCAGCCTCCCCAGCCGATGATGTTAACCATCGAGCTTTGTTTCGTGGCTGATGAGGACAACTTCGCCGGGAGTGCTCGCCGTGATTTATCATGGATGTGAGGAGCATGAAATAACCATTTGGCACACCATTCATAACGTTTATTGTGGCAGGAGCAGTCACCGATCATGGGCGCATCTAGGCGGAGGGAGCTCCGGGGCCGGGCCGGGCGCGCCGAGACAATGACATGCTCGCCCATGCCTGGCATATAACTGCCTGTTTCTCGTCGCTGATGACGCCCGACACTCGGAACAATTACCATAATAAATACACCAAATCTGGTTAGCGACGATCACGCATTCCCGGCTCGTGGGTCTCGCAGAATGTTTGCCCCCCGTCCAACCCAGTGATAATCCCCCGGTTCGACCTATCCTGGCAACCATTCCCATCAAATTTAATTATAGTTATAGCCTTAAATTAATCGTGCTTGCCCAGTGCGAGCGAGGCCGGTCTAACAGATTGTTTTCGTAGGCCGAGAGGGCGGGGGTTGAACGCTGGGCTTGTTTACCGCAATCGTACTCGAGCAGAAGACGTGGGGGAGGTTTTACGAGCCCCGGGCACCACCTAAGACTCGCCTGAAATTTGTTGATACAAGCGGCCAGCTTTGTTCTCTAATCAGATTATGGCGGAAAGGAGACCGCGAGCGCGCCATCCGTAAATATTCGGCCGCCCTCTTTGCTTTAAGGACGTCCGCGGCTCGAATCCTCTTACCTCAGTATCAGGCGACACGCTTCCTTTTCGTGGCTCAGCGGCTCAGCGATCATCGGCATTGTATCTATTAACATTATGGGATTATCTCTCTCCAGAACAAAACCCAGGAGATTAGCCGGATACTCCTAGCATCAGTGGTGCTCGTGATGGGGAAGATGACGATGATAATCTGGTAATTGTTAGATTCGGCCTACCTGTGACTGGCAGGTAATCGCGCGGAATGCCAGCGCTAATCTGGGCGGCGATCAGCAGCTTTTGTGCTCGGTTCTCACCCGCAGACACAAGGCTGAGACGTGTAATTAACTCTCTTCGCCCCCCTAGTAATCCTGCAGCCATGGCGATTTGTGAACGAGCTGGCTAACATGCCGCACATGCCTGTTTTAGGCTTTATCTCCTTGGGTTAATCTAAATGTGCGTCTAATTCACCTCGATGGCAGCGGGGCCTTTTAAATTGCTTCCCAGATACTAATCAGACAATTGAATCACGGCCGCCCTCCTCTCGGCTCGTAGGTAAAGCTCACTCAATCGCCATGGGGTTGTCTTTCATGATTACGTGAGCTAAAATCAACCCACTGCGTGAAATACAATACCCACTCTTTGATTCAATTTTGATATCTTTGGTGTCTAATGTTTAGGAGGAAAATATCGTATGTTGAGGAAGAAGGCTATGATAACATATTCTGAATGAGATTGAAGAAAAGTGAGAAAACATAAAAGCATTTTATAGATTTTTGCAATCGTCCGATCGTGCTAGATAATTTACATCTGATTGTTCTTATTCTCCGGTTAAGCCAGTGTAATTTTTGGACACCTAAAAAATATAGAATAAATGCCCTGGGGAGTTGCTCTACATTTCCTCGCCAGGACGTTCTTAAGCTTTCTACTGGCAGTTGACCAATGTCTGTTGGTCACGGAAAAGGTTACAAGCAGCCTCGGGGCCTTTAACACCCTACAGGGGTCCTTGGATGTATCATGCAATACATAATTCATAAAGATGTCACTTCACCATAAACAAAAATAGCTGCCATTGAATGACACTGTATGCCATCTTTGTAATGATTTAAGCCTCATATTTAATAAGCCTTTTTTTGTTTCAGGTACGTATATTTGCATATTTCTTTGAAGTAATCTCCTTTGTGAGATTTGCACCAGGTGAGCAGAGAAAAGGATAAGTATTTTCCCAAATATTAAAAGGCAAAAACAATCCTGGGTTTATGTTGTAACACCATAACAATATTGAATTGTCGTAGAAGTGTAAAGCGTCGAAACAAAAGTGAGTAGTTAAGCAGTAAATGAACCTAGGATACTAAGTGTTAATAAATCCTTATGACTTTTAATTGGAACCTACGCTTCGTTCCCAATCTTTAAGTTAAATTGATATTCGCACCGTTAGGTATACACCTGTCTCTCATCTTGTAAATATTTATGATTTGCGTACAATTTGATGTGAAACATTGCATTTGATGAGAATGTTCGACGCTTGATTTACCAGGTGCGGAGTGAAATTATAATTGGGCTAATTTTGTACACTTTTTGTACCTCGGTGCCCGATGCTGTACTGCTCCTCATTCTGTGTAAATATTTAGCATGTTTAAAGCTATGACGTATATTTTTCCGGCTTGGAAGGTTCGCGGAAGGATAACTAATTATATAAGAAAGGTCACAACTGCAAGAGGAAAGTTCCCATAATTTTACCCTGGTGCTAAATCAATCTGGATGGGGCTTTTCTGCCAAGTTCTTCTGGTCGGGCTCTTAGTTGCTGACAAGAGGCGCTGCCCATGCGCCGTTAGTCTGTGCGGCTCAGTCAAGCACATAGCAGATTGCTTTCACCAGTCAATAGGCAATCTCATGATTGAATGTAGATACTAGAGGGGCTGTGCCGTCCAAGTGAGGGGCTCTTCGACCTCTGGAAGTTGTTGTCAGAAAGTGATTGTAGTAATAGAAATAGCTGCCAAGTATTACCAAATAGCGTTGATTTCTCCGCGTGTAAATGTCAAGCGAGTGAATCTTTAATGACGGTGCCCTCAGCGCAAAAGATGAGCGCTCATTAAATGCTAAGCTAGAAATAGGATTCCAACAAAATGTGTTAACTCTGTGGAATGGGCTTAGTGTTAAACCTTTGAGCGTGTTTTAGCGTGGTGTTTGATGGTGTCCCCCATCTCGGGCGATGCACTTTCTACCGGCTGGGAATAACGCTGATAAATGGCTCGTTCGACGTAAAGCTGATTCTCCTAACTGCAACTTAATAGATTGTGGTAGCTATAAAGGAAAACTTAGTGGCTTTTTACAACCAGCTATGATTAAACAAGAACACACGTGCAATGATTTACCTGTTCTGGAGTGGTGCTTAAGAGAAGATGAAACAGTTTAGCTCGAGGAAATGCAGTCAACACCATCGATGTTGAAGTTAGCAATATTGACGAGAGAAATGGATTTGATGATGTCAATATGTGGCCGTATACCAGAGCATTTGCATCATATAAAAAAAGTTACTGCCATGCGGCGGAATATTTGAAAAAAACAAAACAAAAAACTCACCTGCCCACCGGAAGAGCCTAATTGTTTGATTTTGTTTTGATTATTAGCTGTTTCTGCGCAGTCCTTGATCTTTTCAATTTATGGCTGTAAAAAATCGACTGATACTCCCTGACATTTGCTCGACCATGGGAGCAGAAATATAAGATAAATCTTGAGCCTAACGATGAGAACGTTATCACAAGGCCTTAGTTCGTCCTTGCGCCTGCGTCCTTCCACTTCTGAATTTATCTCATTAAAACTAAGAAATCAGTGTGTGTCGCTCTTTTTATTCTTTCATCACAATGTTTAACTTAAGCTCGCCCAGATTAGACACGTTGTGCCTGACTCGGAGCGATGCTCTGTGAAAAACTTACAGTTAGGATAGACAGGCAAGCTTATAGGTCTCAATTATGTTGCTGTAGGATGTCTAGTTTGTGTAGGATGTGTACTATTTACTATGCACGTGGCTCGCCTCACCGAAGCCAATGCATCATTCGCCTCCTCAAACCCTGGAAACTGGCGATTAATCTTTTGAATTTTCCCCGTTATATTAGGCTCGTTGTGGTATTTTTCACAATTAGCCGCGGGGGGACGAGACTGTTAAGCGTGTAAGAGTTCCTGGGGATGTCACCGTGGGCGGACCGTCCCATGCCCCGCCACCTGTAACCTTTACTACCGAAGAGTATCGCTCCTCCGTAATGGCATGACATGGTATTTTCAGGATGATCCTCAACTGGTGGATTCCTGATAGTAGCTCATACCTGCTCATTATCGAAGAGTGGAGCAATCTAAAGTTGACACAGCGCACGCTGGCGCAGACATTTTCCACGCTTATTAAATCATCCGCGAGTGTATAAGAAAGGTGACGCTTGATCGGGCCCGCGTTTTTATACTGAAATATCAGAATAAATGGAGTGGAACTGTATTCACCTCGAGCTTAAGTTTGAGGTACGGAGGAAAGTTGATCCACCCCTGATCCGCGTGGCGCCTTAGCCGGGATAAAACTTGAATCTACCACCGGATTTATTGTGAAGCGCCACCGTACACGATAGGAGCATTTGGTGCCCTCTGCCTCGAGCCAGGCATGGGCGTTTGCGTTTGTGCATATATCGGTTAGTTACTGGCCTTCTTCGAACTATGTTTAAGCAGCTGAGAATATGTTCGTGTCAGTTGGGGCGGCTGGGCGATTTTTCACCAAATCACCTGAGAGTGTAAACTTGATCCGCCGCGGCTCAGAGCAATCAGCGAGCTGATGACCATGAACACTGTTTTCCCCTCCTCAGCACTTCATCTGCAGGTGGTGATGGTTACCCCCGGTTACCCCCTTAATCCGCCAAACATCCCGCCCTCCGCCCCGCCGTGCGGGGTTAGCAGTTGAGCGACAGACGAGCTGTTCTCACAGGTGATCCCGCAACTGGAGAAACCGTGGACACGGGTCTGGTATTTCGGGGTCAAGACACAGTAGCCTGTGGTCAGGTGATCCACCCACTTTCTGGCCAATCCCTTCCCTGTCCGTTCCACGTGCGTTCTCATGGGTACACGCACAGCAGCCCGCTTTAATTAGGTGAGCTGCTGACCGGGCGCGGGGGTAGCTGCGGTAGCAGGGGCAGGGGAGGAGAGACGCCACTCAATCTTACCTGATATCCCCCGCCAAACAACCATCGATCCGCTGATTTGTTGCTGGCATTATTCTCCTGGCGGATCGTGCGCCATCATTGACTGTCCGACTGATTATTTATGAACTTCTTGTATAAAGCCTTTTATGCGAGGGGTATCCTAGCAGCAGGCAGGCAGTCCTGGCTCTAAGTCGAATATATTGACATTTAGTGGTCGGTGCTCAGCCGGCAGTTAGTCCTGTAAACTTGTCGATGCTAACCTCCCGTGTCACTAATACATCATAATATCAAACAAATTCATATTAAGTCGCTCATTACTCACGGAGAATTGAATAAAGCGAAGCAAAACTGTGTTATCCGCTAATGAATAGTCTCAAATGGAATTTTACTGTGGCATTGTTTTTAGCTGTCCGCGCCTAAGGCGAGCGCATTTCGTTGACAATTTATTTCTGAATGAAATATCATCCGATGATCTCCTTGTCATGTGCACGTGGTAGTGAGAATTTACGAGCCTCGTCTCTTACCGTTACGCGCTCGTTATGCGACGCGTTAGCTGATGGAACGACTTAACACGTTCCAGTTACGTCCTAATTTGGACGAGATTGCTTGGCAACTGCGCATTAGGAACGTGTGTCTTATTTTGCCCCTTGTTGCCTGTTTCTGTTTTATCATCTCATTGTTCTAAGGCCGCACAATCACAGGGCTTAGATAAAATGATGCATATATCTGGAAACGACAAGCCCTGCAATCTTGGTGATACTGTTTTCTGATTAGAGGGGAAAGCTTTCGCTAAGTCACTCCTACACGTTGAGGTATCGATCGGAGAGTCCTGAGGAGTAGACGCGCGTTTTTTCTGTCTATTGGAGGGGGATATGAGCATCCGGGGAGAAAGGAGATTCGGGTCCGGGTCTATGAAGTCGGGCTGTAAGTTCTTATTCTGTCGGCCATTACTCAAGGTGTGTTGTCTGAACTCAGGCGAAGTGTCGTTCTCTCGGGCTGCGCACAACATTTCACTAGTCCTCAGGGGAGTGGTTTATTCCGTCTCTTCCCCAAAACTAAACCCGCCAATTTGGCTAATTTCCCCTCGAAGAATATTAGAAGTCTACCGGCATGATATGAGGGGCGAATTGATGGAAAACAAATTTGAATTATTCATGGACATTACCAGTGTATGAAAATGCTTCATAAAAGAGTGATAATTCTAGGTGAATTGTGGCCTGCATTGTGCCAACGGTTGACT
Source organism: Armandia brevis (assembly GCA_035585475.1). NCBI lineage: Eukaryota > Metazoa > Annelida > Polychaeta > Opheliidae > Armandia > Armandia brevis. The sequence goes on from JAXGGS010757536.1 coordinate 27,776, forward strand.
GAGTCGCTCAAATCGCACTGCTTGCAATCATGAGCCGGTCCCCTTTGGAAAGCCTGCTTTATAGGCACCCGGGTAATTCCGTATACAGGAAGATAGCGAACGAAGGGCAATGCTCATGGATGACTGCACCGATCATAAAATTCGAGCATTAAAGCAGTTCTTGGATTGGGACCTGAATGTGGCGTGTGTTAGATGACGGGCGTTCGCATTCGGGAGGCATCTGTTGTCTCAGACTCAATACCCCCCCGAACTCCCACACAATTGCCGTATCACCGGGGACCCGCCCTCCCCGATCAACGGCTTTAATTTTAGCGACTTGTTTGTATGAGCTCAGCTTAATCCTTCGCTCGTTCGTTTTTCCCTTTTTGCTGAGATGTGTCGGGGTAAGGCGTGATGGCAGCACGCTGAAAATTGGCAGTAAAATACAATGGGGAGGCACAGTCAGGTGAGATTTGTCTGGGGGGCTGAGCCGGTGTGATGCTCGAGGGTCAGCCGCCTTTTGAGCAGCCCACCAGGGCCCGGGCGTTATCTTTCTGGCATAGATCATATTGGCAAGGCTCAATCGCCATCACCATATTTCCTGTTCGGCCTCAATGTGCCATTGATGGCGTTCTGTCATCTGCATCAGCGATTCTCCAGAGTAGATCCATCAAAATTGACTTTCTTTTCAATCCTCAGATGCAAGATAGCAAATGTTTGTCATTGTGCGCTACCCGAGGCAATTAATCACTTTTGGCTCAGCCACCTACCGCAGCTTTGAAGTATTTTTAGCATCTACTCCGCCCGATGACATAATCAATATCTGTTTGAAAAACGCTGACCACAGATCGAATTAGTAAATTAAACACGGATTTTCCAGGCCAACTGCCGTGAACGCACCGTGGGTCACCTATATCAAAACAAGAGTATCTGCGTACCTGCTTTTCTGCCTATTTCAAGACTAATCGTCTAGTGTAAATGTCCTGCGGACGTTCCTTGCATTTAAAGGGTAGCCAGTCTATATGTTTGCGGCTGTTTATTTTTAACGCTCTATATTCGCGCTTCGCGATGGTAAATGACGTATTTAGTGGCGTTCTAGTCACGCCCAGGGACTGTAAACGGGCATCTTAGCCCCACCATTGCTCCCAATTACACTACACCTGTGCTTCGCCGACAGGGTCGGGCTGTGTGTAAGTGCCTCAGCGATCTCTTCATTAAATTGGGACCTCGCCGGCATCTCCTAAAGTGTGGCTCCACAAGCGAGCCGCTTATAATGGATAGTGCATTTTCCGCGCATCTTTTTTCGCTTTTCATCCAGCCCCACGAGAGATGCGACATCTGAATACAGAAAGTTCTGCTCTTGGTTCGGGGCCTCTTGTGCTGTCCTTTGATGTCTTGCGTTTCATTGACTAGCGTCAATTATTGTTTCTGGCGTAAATAGGACGAAGAACAGTGCACATCGTCCTAATTTGAATGAGATTCGTACTCGAAGGCTCAGCTAGAATTGATCTCACTTTGTGTGAAGTATTGCTACGCTAAACTGTGGAGAACCTTGCTTTGCTTTGATGAATCGAATTAATTAAGCACGATTGATGTCGCGAGTGGTACCAAATGTCAAACAAGGGTCAATGATGACTGATTGGCGTTGGTCACGTAGAAAATTCACTTGTATGTGTTTTTTTCTTTACCCGCTTTGATAAAGGCATCAGCCCCAGACATTCGTTTGTTTTAGGTGCGCCAATATATTTAGTTACCGATAGCTGGTAACAATGCGTTTAGTCCTTAGATATATGAAGTAAAACACCATTCACTAAGTAGAATATATGTTACGTACTATGAGAAGATAATACTACTTGTATGTCTTATTTGTCAGTAGTATGGAACTTATGCCGAACAGACACTTCAGCATGGATAAGGACCGATAAGATCCATATTTAAGCAACTGCTTTTACTTGTCTCAAACT
>JAXGGS010757647.1:7145-29717 GCA_035585475.1 Armandia brevis
GGACAACAAACGGACAACAAACGGACAACAAACGGACAACAAACGGACAACAAACGGACAACAAACGGACAACAAACGGACAACAAACAGACAAACTGCTCTACACTTGCTAACTGAATAGAGAAATTCACTTGAGCAGCCTTTTAGCTTAGATGTGGACCAACTTTAAATAGTGAGTGTTTACTGTTTACAATAGTTTGGTTTTTGCATATTAAGTTTGTGGACACGTGTAGCTGAGAGGGAGTGGGAGGTTAGTGACAGAGTGACCGAGACGCTATCTGCTAGAGGAGACCCCTGTGACTTTAAGGTGAGGAGTCGCAGCTTCACACATTTATCACCCGTCACTTTTCTCTCCAGCTCTCTCCTCTCAACCCGTTTAAACCTCACCTTAACTACTCAGGAATTTTTCCAGGATTTTTTTTATTGACTTTTACCACAAACATGGTATTAAGCAGGCGGTACAAATGCAAAACCTTCCTCATTGTTGCATTAGCAAATATAGATAATTGTTATTGAGTATGGCGCTAATGCATACTTCTATAACATCAAACCTCAGCTAACCATCAATAACCACTCGATACATTGAATGTAATATTCAATTAAAGCTGAAGTTGCTAAGGACGGGGATTGTTATATTCTTGTATTTGTTAAAGACGCACGAGGATGAGTAATATTTGGTGTAAAATGTGTACACCATCTTACTTACATCCTCTGTTTCCAGATGAGGACTTGGATATACCTGTAAACTTCCACCTTACCTGGAGTAGGATATTAAAACCTGACGGAATACACACCTGTCCTTAATTGCAGGTAAGTTGAACTTTTCAAATGGTATAGTTGTATAGGCGTAGTTTTCCCAAATAGCCTACGTACTTGATATTAATGTTTTGCAAGTACTATACAATTACTGCCTGTTATAGCGACACTCCCGTCTGATTCATGACGTTGTCTTCCTCGTATTTCCCGCCAATTCCCCTCACTTCCGGTTCCTGTGCCTCCTGGCCGGGTTTATGAGATATTCACCTTTCCTCGCTGACAGTCTGGGTCTTTTATCTGACACTTACTACAGTCCCGTGTTATTTACCAGCCCCGCTTTGTCCGACAATCGCAGGGATCCAATGTGAGAACAAGTTATTACCCACAATTCCGGTCAGCAAATCATCGGCAGCCGATTTCCGGTTGTATCTGTGCTAGTTCCCGCCAAACCCAAGGGCGGAGATTGGAGGTGTTATAGCTGTTTGTGTATGGTCCGTCAATGGAGATGGTATGAATGCTGGTAAGCACATGGTCCCGGAATATCTAACACACAGACTTAAATGGAACAGCATGGGGAGAAAGGAGACAGTGGTCATAACATTTGGTGATTCCATATACATTAGCCTCGGTCGAAACTTCCTGTGAATTCGGATAGATGTGAACTCATAATTGCAGTGATTTCGCAGTATGACGATAAGTATATGGGATTTGACACGGGGGAGGTGCCACAGCGAGGAGAAAGATGGCGGGGGCCAAAAAACAAAGCCGGGCTAAGGTAGGGAGGGGAAACATACACTACCAGGCAGTGACAAACTGCCGGATCTAAGTCTCAGAACGGTGATCAGCTCATGGAGAGGACGACATTGATTTGCTGCCACATGTGTGATATGGCCCATGACTTTTTGTCGGTATCGAATCCGGAAAGCCAGGAGCAGACCTTGTGGGAACCTGAGTCACCTGTTCTTATCCCTCACAGAAATTAACAACTGAAGGATTCATTCACTCGCTGATTGATTTGTATGCTAATGATCGATTTATCTACACAACTGCTCATTTCACCAAATCGAGCCGACACACAGTGGGTGAATAGAACAGCTCCGACCTTCCTCTCTTCTGAGTAACATGTCAAACAGCCAAGCTGTTAAATCCAGAGCCTCGTAAATCATAAAACCCTCCTCTCTCTCGCCTTTTCACGAGGTAATGATTTACTGAGACACATTATAAGTGAGATTTGTGATTTTCCCGCGGTTTTCCGGTAGAGGGCCGGGGGTGGCGGGAAACTTTCCCGCCGAGAGAGCAGACGATCAGGTTTAGTAGGAGACTGAGCGATAAAACAGCAGCGTTTGTGGCTGGGAATGATCAGGGCAAGAACACCAGGGGGAGTTGTAATTTGTTAACCCACTTTCATAACTCGCTTTATATCGAACCAGGTCGATCAATAGCGATTCATATATCAGTTTTCTGAAAACTTTCCGTTTAGGCTTATGGTTGTAAATATGACTTTCAATTGATATCGATTCATATTATCTTAATTGTCTTTTTGACAAATCTTAACTATGAGATCATAGTTAAAAGGAATCTGTGACATTGTCCTTCATAGCAAATTGAAAGAAAGTTAATACACTATCAAAGATTAGACATTGTTGATAAAGGCGGCTTAGATATTATATGTTTGCATTATACTTTCCGCTTAACTGTTATAATGGTATTGATGGCAACATAGCGTATCAACAACCTTTCCTTTCACTGTATATGTTATCGACAATGCTAAATAGATTAGTTTGTTTTATCCTGGTAAGGTTGTGCAAAACAAGAATGTAAATGCACACGATTTGACAAGCACTAGTCAGGTATTTACTAGTATTTATTCACAGTACAGAAATGGTTAGCTAGCCCAATCAATTAAAAAGTTTCTCATACTTTATTTTCAATTGTATGCCCATAATGCTTTATCAATTATAACTGATCGTATTCCCATGAAGGTACATTAAATGTGTAATACGAACTCTAGCTCTAGCATGTCTAATGATATCCACTTGAATTAATTACAATCATAGCATGAACGCTGGATACGCATCAGACTTGGCTTTTCTGAATATAACGTTCGTGATTTGGTATTCCGAAACTTGTAAATCTAGTGCAAAACACTTTTCTGATGGCCCACTTAGTACACACAGGACGGTTAATTTGTTTGAGCAATTGTAGAAAAACTGTCTATAGTTTAATATCTCCATCACCACTCCAAGACTATTTACCAGTCTCCATCACACTCTCGAGCATCTGCTGCTGTGATGTGATCTTGTCACGTGCTCCGATGATTGGCCGCCATGATGACAAGTTAGCACAGCAGCACCGGGACTGAGCAGACTTGTAGATGAGACCTGAGACCGGTACTGTGAGACGCTCCCTCTTCAAGCACAGTTCCCAGCGGCTCACCCGTGATTCTTGCCTTATGTTTAGAAATGTCCCTCTCCTTCCCCGTTTTACCACAAGGATAGGGATTTGTTAAATTCTCATCAGCAAAAAAGCGATTCCCCGCATCTGGATGAGCCTGATATTAACTACAGTTCTAAATTCCAGTCGATGATTCATATAGATTTTTATGTAGATCACAGTTTCTGCGGGACTATTCCGGTGTGTTCGGGTCTCTAGGACCAGACAGCGGCGGTTGATATAAGGAAGCTCGAGAATATGTTTAGCGGAAAATCACCCAGAAACACTTCGCACTACAGCCGTGTCCGATAATTAACACGTGACTTCTAGGATCACCTAATGACCAATAGCGAATTAGTAGTTATCTTACATCTTCACAATAATCTTAGCAGTCAATCCTTTGATTTCAGTTCGATACAGATATTCATAGAGTGTAAACGTTACGAAGCATGATCTATAATGAACTTATCTTTAGTACACGTCTGGAGTTAATTCGCCAGTCCTAATCCAGATAGTCTAAAAGACAAGTGATAATTGACGCCATGATGTTATCTCGTTTTGTTCTGTCCGGAAAACGTACGCCATGATTCAGGATTCCCTAGTCACACAGTCCAGGGATTTCCGGGCCAGACAGAATGTTGTATAGTTTGTCCATTTCAGTTTGCGAAGCTTCGAGAATTGAAGTGGTGCCTCCCTATAAACTTCGCGACATTTAATATTTGTTAACTAACAATCAAATTGTAAAATATAAGTTTTACAGAACTAGTAATAACTGACAGTCAACCGAAAGTCTGACTGATTGTTTGTGTATTAAGGGCGGTGAACTTGGAGAGCCCCTCCCACTGAATATAGAAGGATAGTGCGAAAAGCTGACATAAGAGCATTATACCTGAGCTACTTATGTTTAAATGCTGCTGCATGCGTCTCATACTCCGAGCCCAGGGTGAAGGAAAACAAGGTTATTCATATAACGTATAATTGATTTTTATATCGGCTGATAATGTGTGTTTACTGCTGAGTTTAGGTCGAGTGCGGGATCCTTGTGGCATCGTTAAACAGCAATTATAGGTAGCAGGGAGAAGCCTGAGTAACTTGTTACAACATCGCCGTCTGAAACATCGACAAAATTTAGAAATGCAGCATTCTGCTGTCCGTGTATAATCTGCTGAGGTCACAAGTCACGTGCCTGCAGCCTCTTACCCAGAATTCTCTCACAAGCCGGTGGTCAAGTGGAGAAATATCCCACGTCAATGATGCATATTTTCTCGTGATGAATTCCCCTAGCAGGCAAAGTTCACATTAGTATACACTACAGAATGTGACATTTTGGTTCTGTAGCATTCCTGGTCTAGTGACAGGGTAGCAAAGTGACCCGTGGCTGAATATCCCACAATATCGCTCAAGCTGACCTATTTATAACATAGAGTGGGCTCTTTGGCAGGTTATTGTCGGATTGTTATTTGGTTTTCTTTGTCATTTAGGAGCCAATATCCCGGCGACGGCCTCGATTTCTCACCAATAATTTGCAATTTCGAGAAAACTCATTTTTCTTTGACGCAATTGAATAAAGTCGCGCAGGATAAAAACATACTCGAGTCACATTAAGCAATTGTCCTCTTTCTGCGGTATAGTGAATACTGCCAGAAGTTGGTGTCATTGCAAAAGATGGACATTTTAAAAGTCATATGATTAAGATGATGGTGGACTTCAATCAAAAACATTGACATCAAACATGTGTTAGCAAAATCCAGACGATAACAGTGAAAGCAAAACCGTTCACGCTTTCAATCAGACTAAAAAGTGTAACATGAATGATTAACTGATTTATACAATACCAGCTAACTAAGGTGACAAGAGCAGACACAAATGTCCTGTAACAGCGTGACTATGTCAACTCTCAACGTCACGAGAATAGTGGATCTCATGTAGCCTTCATCTGACCTTCAGAGTGAGATATAGCGTCCTCAGATGCTAACACCTGACATTCAGGTTAACACATGTGAACCCTGCTAATTTGTGCTGCCTTTTCCTGCTTGTGAATTATAAAGCAAGTTTCACTGCTTTGCCTGATTTAGCCATACATCCTCTTGCTGAGAGGCGAAGTACTTATGAAATAGGCCTATATCTAGTTATGCAAATTGTATCTTTTCACGACAACACGGAGTCTCCAATTTCATTCATACATTGTTCAGTTTTGCGGACACTAAAGTTGCATTTAGCAGTTAATAAAAAGGTGCGTAAACGTAAGTTGAAAGAAAGTTCAGATCCTCCTCTCCTGTTTCACGAACGTGTCCGCTTTATTTGCTCAAGGTCGCACAATTTTAGCGTTCCTAGTTTGTTCGATCCGACAGAAAAACACATAACCTTTCAATGCCATTGTTAATCGTAAAATGAGTTGACGAGTCTCAATTTTATTGCCTTGATTCTAGTCCAAAACATTTTGCATTTTATCTTCCTAAAACAAATATATCATGTCATCTTTTCACAGTTACGCTACAACAGTTGACTTCCATTTTATATAATACGACCAGAGAACAAGCGCTATGTTTTTGTCAGCAAGCTATCAATGGAACAGTCAGTTTGTCCGTTGGTTGGAAGCTGCATTGTGGCCGGTATGAAGAAGAGGTTAGTTATCTGTCAGTTAAAAATAAATCGGGTAGGCTACAATCAGTAGCAAATATGTGCTGCTGCTCTTTTGGTTCTAAATACCACAACCTAAGTTATCTCCTTCTCACATGATACTCGGCAATATCGCAGGAATCCCTGCCCCTCTGTGCACCATTCCCGCGAGTCTGGAGATGGAGAATACCTCCACACAGCCGTGATTTACGATCTTATATCCTCGTTTAGCCGCATAAGTGCATGACAACTATCTCCTGGTCAGGCGACAGCTAGGGAGAGGTCAAGGTCACAATGACCTACACCCCGCGTCTCATCCATCATGGCGGCCAGCAACAGGTGACGCTCATGGATAATTTCACACTGGAAGTGTGACTCAGGGAATTGAGATAGTGCACTGGGCGCTAGATTGTGAGTGTTATCTGACTAAGCGTTTCATATCCAAATGAAGTGTTTTATCAACAAGTTCATGCAAAGTTTGTTAGTGTCTTTTTTTGGTAATGTTAGGGATATGATACAGAATATCTCATCCTTAAACCCATGTTTACTATCCGGTATGGTTGATGAATTTACATCAACACTAACATTTGATAATCAGTCAGAATAGCAATTTCCCGGCTTTAATCCCGGGTTGGTATCAGGTAACCGTGTGTATCAGAGCTCTGTACACTGGGAGGTTGTTACTACGGTAGTAAACTATGATCTGTAAACTGCATGTCCTTCACAGCAAGATGCCATTACCACTTATAACTTGTGTTATAAGCTTAATGCTCTCCTAACACAGTGTTATAAAACCCAGTAGCCCTGACTCTTCTCCTTGTAAACAAGTTTTTCAGTATAACCATGCGTTGGAGCAGCGATAAATCATCAGCAACATGAATAAATGAGAGTGTTGAGGGCCTGGTGCATTATGGGTTATGTTTTAGCTGTTGACTCTCCGCTAATGAAGGCAGCAATTAGCTCGTCCGGATTTTCATACATCAGGAATCCCATCATTCAAATTGAACTTAACTACTGAAACATTGATCCATTGTTGATGCTACCTGCATATAATTCAATTAGAGGCTATGGGGAGTTGAAATATCTTAGGTGGATATCCATTGAATAACTTTTAAGTTTCTAACTACTTTTTCTCTTTTGACACTGCAATGATACTGGGCTCATCTATCTTACTCTCGCCGTTTTGTTCTCCTCCCACTCCGATCTGCCTTTTTCACACGACATTAATTTTCTCTTCCTAATGCATCTATCTGAATCTAAATGGACGGAAATGCCCAAAAATTGCGGGAAAAGGCATCAGACTGACGGGACTTAGTTCTCTGCTACATTAACGAATGCAAATGAATCCATTATGTTTGTATGTCAATGAGTGAAGGGTTGGCTGTAATAGCTGACACAATGTTTAGTTTAAGCATACAGTCCCATTCTCTGATCATTCGTAATTACTAAAAACATCTCAACCTTACAACTCCTTCATTTTCTTTATGCAATTAGCCCAATCTTCCCATTTTCTCCGATAGGTCCAAAACAACCATATAACCGCTCCCGGGACACGTCCCGTCTCTTCCCACTGATGGAGAAGACAGAAAACTCGGCCTCCCGCCATCTGAGCGCCGTGAAAACGCGCAAATTACACGCTCCCCGTGCATACAAATCCGCGCTAAATTCAGAAAAAACATGGGTGTGCTCGCTAATTTCTCTCCTCTCTCAGCTGTTCTCCGTCAGGGTCACTAATAATTATGGCGGCCAGGTCTCCAGCTCTGAGGGAAGGGAGCAGCTAATATTCAGTGGGGATTTTAACTGGGTTTTATAAGAAACGGTCCCCGCTGCCAGTGCCAGACTAATCCTGACCTGTGCTCAGTGTCAGTTCACCAGACATGCGCCCTGATTGATGAGAAGATCCCGGTAAATAGAATAACTCCCCCCTCCCCCACGCCGCACTTTTCACAATTAACTAAAGCTGCCATTATCAGATGAAGTGACAGAGGCCATCTAATCACAAGTTAGGCGGCTCCCAGGCTTTGCGAGTGTAAAAGTCCGTTCATCACCAAGTGTTTTCTGATTTGATCCGCTGCCATGTGTATGTCATCAGAGTTCCAGTTCTGGTTTCCAAGCTTCTTTTGCGCTGATTCCTATAACGGGCTGACAGGAATTATCCTGGTTTGGAAATGAGACTGTGCCTTTGTGCATAGCAATGAGTAGTTGTGGGCGGGAGAAGGAGGGCGGACATGTTTGTCAGCTTACGATTCCTGAACTTAAATGTGTTAGAATCAAGAACACACATTGTCAATACTTGAGCAAACTTTTTTTTACCCACAGCTTTCCATGATTCGGTTCATGTTTTACATTTATTCCTGGGATTCTACTCATGATGAACACATTTGTTGAATCCGCTTCCGTCTCTTAGTGACCAGCGACAGTTCATGACGCATCGTATATTGAGCTGTTTCAGGGTTATTGGCTTGTCTTAAATAATCTGTAAATGGGACACACAGAGCAAGCCTGGGCCCTGTATTACTGAGTTTAAGAGCTGAACATAAGAGCCGCTTGGTTGTTCGGGATAGCTGGTGTATTGTGGGACGGCTGTCAAGACTGGAGCAGTTAGGAGCCGTATCACGGATTACACAGGTCATTAAAATCACATCACGGCACAATATAGGAGCGCTTAATCGTCAGGTCCGGTCACTGCAGGCTGCAAGCTGAATCTGCACCGTAAGCACTGGAAAAGTCCGGAAACTCGCGAAATGTCAGACAAAACGGCAATATATGTCCCTGAAATAACTTGATACTTGAGCACTTAATTTCCCTTTCATTCCTAGAGTTAACCGCAGCATATGGAAAATGTGTTAGATTATCCACTAGAGTTCTCCATTAAGCGGGTATTATTGTATCTAATGACGTGTATCTGCCACCGAGCCACATGACGCTCCCCTCTTTAACTATTTATGAGGGGCGCGGCGGGTTTTACACGAGTCCTCTCCCAAGGGATGTCTTCTCTGTACACAAATTTGTTTTATCAGAAACACCAGCTCCACTGTGTCGTTTTATCCACATACTATAAGGAAATGCCATGAAGGGCAACCTTGTGTAGGGTACCGGCAGACTGGATGCATTCTACACGTATAATATACATGGTAATCTGCTCTCCTAAAACAGTTACTTTTTATCATTGATTTAACCTTATTCTCGGACAATGAATGACTAAATTGTATTCACATGACCGAGGCCGGCTTTGTCAATGATCTACCATTCTATGAATATTCCTTTAACTCTAGTGCAATACCGAACATTCACATAACAGATGAATTCTTCCGTGTGAAGCAGGACAGTAAATAGACCGTCATGAGATGAATATAGTATACAGGAAGTATGTCTTTAGTAAGTATCATTACAACCAATTTATGAATATAGAAAGACTCACGTACCAGGAAATATCAGATGATGAGAGACTGAAACAGCTTATCTTGTAACTGGAAAAAATATGGATGTATTCATGAATATATGAAGTTGATTTTCCTACAACAATCTGTTTTCGGTGCTCATTAATTCCGAGATGGCACGTTTAGTTGGTTCAACGATGGGGCTGATTTATTATTGATATGCTTCCCTCTTGTGGTTTGTGCAGGTGAATAAGTGATGTCTCCTTCCCTCCCGTCTACACGAGTATCTGTGATTAATTGTTAACTGGTTGATTGATGAGAAGTAATAACTGTCAGTCTCTAGGGAAATTAGAATTAGGTGACCATAAATAGGCATTTACATTGTATAATTTATATTCGCATGAAATGAGGTGGTCATAAATAGCGTAAACCGAGAGTTGAAATTAATCAATTAGAAAACACATCTACAACTGATTAGCTGACTAGCCTGTGAACTGTTAGCAACTACACAAAAATAACCGTCCAGAAATTATGTTTACCTTACTAAGTGTTAAGCCAGCGATCCTCCTTCACTGGGACGTTTTCTATTTAACTCACAGCAGCTTGACAATTAACGACTACTCGACTCTCACTGTGTCTGTGTATAATTAGTTTGCCGTCAGATACTTCAGGCCAGAGACGTGCTGGAGAATGGCCATGGTCGGTCACCATTCCCTGCCAACTCTACCGATGCGATCAATCTCGGCAAAATCAGCAGAGATCGTTTTCTGGCTTCTGACCAGGATTTGTTGATGTAAAAAGTGAACAATTGTCTAGAGTGATTCCTCATCTATCAGACGTTCATACTCTACTTAATCATTTGCTGAATGTCAATCAATTGAAAATCTCCTTAACGGTGATTGACATTCTGATGAGAGACAGATACAAATCTAGGTATTGTTAGGATTATATATGACAGCATGCTTCCTCAATGCATATGGCATTGTGATATTATGTCCACCCTGAAAACAACACCGATTCCGTGGCCCCGATGCATTCTCCCGTGGGGGCAACCTTCCTCCCGATCTATCCTGCTGCCATTTTGTGACATCTCACAAAATCTACTTCGGGGTTGTATCACCCTAATGTGTCTGTTGCATCCCTGAATCTACTCTGATCTTATCTGGTATCTGACGATACACTGGGCCACATAATGTTCATTGCCGTGTGTCTTTCAACGTTAAAATGCTCTAGTATGTAAAATCTCGCCATGTCCCAGACACCGGGAATGTCAATAAGCTAAGCGGCGTCCTCCACAATAAACGCCGCGACCTTGTCTGTAATATCCCCTAATATCGTCCACTCTGTCATCTCCACACAAACATTCCTCCACAGTTTCTTCCCGCAGCTTTATCTTTTCTCAGGCACGACAGCAATCTAATAAATCGCCCGCGATTTCTCCCTCCGCGCTGGGAATGAGGCCCCAAGGTTTTCATAGTAACGTGCTACCACGTGTGAATTGAGTTTGTGAGTGCGAGGGGGGGTACATTGTTGTCAAGGATTAACGAGTTGGGAGGAGAATGTTGATAAGGATTAAAATGATGAAAATCATTTAGTACCCAATCAGCGCTTCAGGGTTTGCCTATGAGGCGCCTCTCATATCATATAGCTCCCTCTCCCTTACAATTAGATAGCGGCATTCTATTATCTCACAGAAAAAGTTGTACAAACTTAGTGTTTCTTATGAAACTAACCCACAAGTATTCTTTGTAAAAGTTCCCATTTCGAGTTTCTGAGCTACGTTAGCCCGCCGCTGCTGGTATTAATTTGCACTATTTCCTTTTTCAGCGTGACCAAGTTCATTTCCAACAAACATTGCTTATTGATCCCAATCATCATGTGATACAACAATTCAGTCTGTCAATGTCTCTAAATAGATCTCCTCACCTTTGACCCCTCGGTTATACCCTTTGACCTATGCCAGAGAATACAAGAATCACGAACAAGCAGACCTCGCGAGTTTGATCATGCGATGTCTTAGACACGAATTTGTGTCCCAGAGTGACATTGATCAGCATGTTTGATCACCAATATACCAAAATATGTCAATAAATACTATTACTGAGCTCTGGATTCACCTGTTTGTACTGGCACTTGGACCTTGCCGCAAAATAACCGAAAGTAGGGGTAATCTCTGACGCTCAGAATTACTGTCTTATCCGCTCTGTGTCCGCTGTGGCCGTAAATGACATGTCCTGCCTAACATCACGGGTGTCGGCCAACTTTGTTTAACAGGAAACGAACAAGGGAGAAAAAAGTCCCTTATTTTCTTCTATATCGCATTAGAGGGCTTCGGCACAGCCCTATATAGATTAATTGTTGATGCCGGTCAACCACAAAACATTACTGGATATTTAATTAAAAGTCAATTCTAACTAGTTGGCGTTCTTGTTTGATAGAAAGTGTACATTTACAATCTTCCCTGAGCAAATGTCGCTGAGTTTACCACATTCGTTTCCATCAGCATCTCCAGCTCCATCTTTCCATTTTGTCATCATCCATAGATAAAAACACTGATGGTGTAAAAGTATCAATGTACTGAGCCGTATGAATGAATCACCGCCATTTTCCGCCTCACCGGTCACGTGGGACGTGCGCAGGGATACAGATCAGGGAGTCACGCGCAAGTAACATTCGGGAGGCGATAAATATAACGACGCCAAAAAGAAGTAGACAGGCTCAGAGACGCCATAATTACATAAGTGTCGTCACTGGGAATACGGAAGAGCTGCTGTCAGTTGATATATGGTGTTATCTGAAACATTATTTTGGGTTGATTTTGTTTGACATTTCGTCGAAAAAGAACATCAATTTAAAACATGATCAGATTCTGGTATCGGATTTCTAATCCTGCTCAACACAAAGCTTCCGTATCAGCTGCCGATCCGCTCTTTTACCCTCAAATATGCTGTTTGTCATTGTAAAGTAAACATTTCTATATTTTGCTCAGCAGTGGCATTCATTCCTGGTCTGTGCCATTAACAACATAAGTGGCCACCCATTACTCCATCTCTACTATCCAACCATGACCACAGTGCTTTGCTATTGAAGCAGAATAAATATTTACTGCTGCTCATTGTACAGGACCCGGGGTGGCCTTGTTCGCTGATTGTAGATAATTACAGGTTTTTGTTGTCGATGGCTGCTGATTTTTATCGTTTTTGTAAAATTAGACAATGTTCACTCAGGCGTGACAATGTTGATCGATTACACGTGGTTATCTTTTACAATAACGAGGCTGATCGATATCACGTGGTTCTGCTGACAATAACGAGAGCGGGAGTTGAGCAGACACAGTGACGTCTAGTACTTCCGGTGTAGAATCATACATGGTGTAATTAACTGAGGGTGTCAGGAGGATTATTATAACATATAGTAATTAATCATCAACAATCGAACAATTGTCATCTAGATCATATTAGGGCGGGAATACAGTGATACATGCTGTCTGCTTCCTTAACCAGGCGTCCCTAACTGAAAATCAGCGCTGGGGGCGTAATTAATTAGTTAAGCATCGATTTGACACTCCCTTAGCACCGGCATTTCCTGCTGTTGCCTCCAGCAGATGTTCTCCGCTTGAGTTTATTGAAAATCAGTGTGTCAATATTTACCCAGGCGTCTGTTTGTTGTTTCTGGTTTATTTCGAACATGATTAAACATATGCTGGAGTATTTACCATGTAAATTGAGACCGGTGCCAAGTAATTTTAAATCAAATCTAGGATCTCCCTGTTCCCATTAATTTATTTACAATCACAACAAACATCCTTCCCTGATTTAAACTGTTTAGTCACTATGCGTTATTCTATATTACCCTTCATGGTTTTTGCCTCCTTTGTGGAGATTCAAGGAGAAATGAGAGAGTGTCTTGTTCGGATTGTTCCGCACCTTGATTGGTGGCCTGAAAATCGCGGGTCTATCTCAGGCGGCACGTGATCAGAATGATATTTAACGAGAGGGGACGAGATATCGAGACAATCAATTGCGGAGCAGACTTGGGGTTTTGTCTCTATCCGGGGCACGACAGGGAATGCTGGGAAATCAGGACCGCAGAAACGACCACAGGGGAGACAAGGAGAGGGAAAGGAATACAAATTTCACAAACTAGATTTGTTTCGGAATGACATACAAACAAACAAATGTTTACAAACTAAATTTTCACGATCCTCTGATAGACCGAGAGTCGAGTAAATCTGCATGATAAAAACAGTATTTATAAGGTACAAATTTTATAGTCATGCATGAACTTTCACACCTAGACTCAATTTAAAATGTTTTCCTTTCTAGTAACATCAAGGAGACACATCTTTAAAGAATGTTTATTGTGACCTCACTTATCTTGATTTATGGTTAATGCAGTGGATATATTAAAATGCGGTTTAGGCCTCAAATATAGTGTGCGTATGTATAGTACTTTCCTTGAAATATATTTTGATAGGGTACACTGGCTCTAGTACTAACCGTCATATGGTAAAACACAGAATTAGGAAACTTATTTGATTGCTGCACGCCACATGCTATATTTCTGGCTGAAGATTCACCCAGCTTGAGTCCCTTTGCTGTTGCGGGTAAATTCATTATACATACATACTTCGCTAACTAAGGAACACATTCTGTGCGGTTAAAATGGTACACATTCCACTAAAATGTCATAATTGTCCGAAAACTAGGATCTTCCTCCCACCATTGAGCGAGCACATTATAGAGGACCCGCTGAAACCCGAGCTTGAGGGTGAAGCCATTTTGAGATTCACCTTCATTTATAGATGAGAGTGTGTCTCAAGTTGTAAGCCACTCTGGAATGACCTGTATTTGAGCGTCCTAGCGACCCGCTCCTGTATATCTGAGAGTTAAACGGAGGAGGTTGAACACATTTGGGCCAGAAGGGACAAGGAACACATCGTTATCTTACCACCCTCTAATTCCTGTCCAATCCTCATCCTCTCTGGGGACAACTGGTCAGCTTTACCCCAGTTTCCACAGGACACACTGAATACATGTATATATACTGATACACATATGTGAGAATCATTTATAGGAACAAGTTATAGAGATCGAGGTGTTGAAACTTTACCTGGTCGATCGAGCATGAATCTATAACTCAGTAAGCTTAAATACATCCAGAATACATGTTGGTGTCTATTAATTTGTTCCCTTTTAATTTTGTAAGATGGTTTGATTGAGTTGTGCCCATGACCAGTTGTTTTTAGTCAATCCGATCTCTTTATTAATCAGTCCTGGTTTTTTTTATTCATAATATTTGCACATCGACTTTAAATGCACCTTGCATATGTTTGAATGATACAGTTTAGTTTTATGAGATCAACTGAGAGGGAACTGAGAGGGAGAGGGAGATGTTGTCTAATCTCATTTCGTGATTCATCAATCCTGTCTTCTAAACAAACAGATTTAGTCATGTAAATGCAGGATTTGCTTGGATAAAGTATAAGGAATGTGCCTGGATGTCTTTTTTCAGTTTTGTCCGTCGGTTTAAAAAGAGGTTTTGAAGAATTATTTTAGGGACTGTATCTTGCGAACAATCCATTATATTTAAATTTAGGGTGTGGATCTATTATGCCTTGACGTTCATTTCTTTCAATCCTCATCTAAAATTGCTGCTAGAATAGTCTTTGTTTGCTAACAAAAGCAGTACTGATTAGAAAATTCGGACCATCCTACTCAACTATCTATATCTTCTTGCTAAGCAAAACAACTTGACACGCCAAGATATATGATATGATTGTGTACTTGTGTATGACAGACTCATGGTTTGAAGATTTGAATGATGAGGATGAAGTTATATCATATGGTATGCTCTGCATGAGCAACAGTTTCTTTCAATACAAATGACATTTCTATTCTCTAGGCCAGACATGCTGATACTCCCCTCCTTGCTCTCCCCCCCCCCCCCCTCTCCTTACTCCCCTCCCCTTCTCTTATCCTCTCAGCAATCATCTCCTTTATATGTCTGTTCCAGCTCGCTCCCTAAAACTTCTTTCTCTTCTCCTTCTAAATTATTACACTCTTCTATCATGTAATTCCTCGTACCTGCTTTCCCTGCCCTCTTTCATTCTCCATTACCTTATCATATGTCCTGCAAATGTTGCTGAATCATTCCCTCAGCCCCCAGATAAAAGCAGATTCACAGCTAACCTCTTCCTTCGCCCTGGAATTTGCTCTCATCAATTTATCTTTTCCATTAATTTTCATTTCCCCTGAGACTCTCCAATCGATGTTGATCTTTAATCCCTCCCCATCTCACTAATTTATCTTGTGTCCAGGAACAGGTGACCCCAAACCGAGGCTGGTTACCTCATGCAGTGCCCAACCATCTTTGGTTACATGTCACGCCTGAGAAGATCCCGCTTTGTCCGCCCCGGGGGATCAATCATTAACTGATGAGGGGATCCTCTTGTATCTGTACATGGTAACACTAGGAATCAGTCAATGAAACGCGGCTTAAGGCTCCTGACATATCTTGGCGTCCAATATTAGTCACCCGCATCTATTTCACCCTGTCACTTATTATCCAATCAATAATTTATCATACCATTTATTTCCTTTCATGTTTTATCATGATAATTCTGCATTTTGACCTATTCATAGTTCAACTTACCTGACATTTAGTTTCTTCTCCAGCTAATCACTTGGTTAATTGATTAATAAATCACCATTCGACATGTCACGAAACACAAATATCAGCTGGTGTCCACATGATTGACGCAATCTTTAGGACATGCCCAATTTGCTCTTCCAGAATAATGTCAAACTGCTCATGTCCCAGTCAGTTGTTCATACCTTTATATTAAATATTGATATGATATCCCACTCCTGATTGATATCATATCACGAAGCTAGCATTTGCTTGTAAAGAAAAACTCACCTTTTGATCAAAACTTCAAAAAGGATTGTTCTGAACAAACTGAGACACAGTCGTTGACCTGGTGACATTCTAAGTTTGTGGTCCCCATCGGAGCAGACTTGCCCTCTCATGCCTTAGTCCCGTGCCCCGTCAAATGCCAGCTGTCACCACGTAGGACTTGGATTGCTCTACCAATTACTACAGGAAAGTAAATATAGGTCAGTTCCGTTGGGACGACAGAACTGCTCAATTATCTTGATTTACGAGCATTAGTTATTGCGGAGGTAGTTGGTCTGTAATAGTCTGAGGTGGGATAATTTACATCACTGAGGTTACAGAGTAAGAGATGTGATCACTTCACCACACAGACCTCATATATCAATGCTTAGACCAGCTCACACTTACTGTCAGTTTTAGCTGCTGTCCTGGGTGTTTGCATATGGCCTGCTCTCACTTTGAGCTGTGCCAGGCATGGAAGTTTTATCATCTAACGTCTTGCTGCTCGACAACTATAGGGAATGACCGATGAAATTGATGACCAAGTGAAGATTACAACAATTTAGTTCTAAGTTTGACCACGTAGTTGCTCTAACACCTCTGATGACCAGATACTGATCGTGCAGGATATATCCATATCAGTCTGCCTAACATCCTCGCCATCTTGCATGAGAAGTTGGTAGTATTTGTTGAGCGAGTTCTGAGCGTTTGACATTTGTTACTCATTGCCATTACCCGATTATATATTCTTTCTCCAACTTAAGTATTGGTAAGCAGCAAGGAAGGTTGCAAATTCCGGTTTTCAGTTCTAGCCAAGACACGTCAATAAATGAAGCAGCCATTGGAAGATAAATCATTCACTAGACACATATTTAGGTTAATGTTAATGAATCTGTGTTATAAGGGCAACCCTTTTTCCATAAATGGACAAGATTGTTTGTATGCGGAAAAACCATAGTCATCCTTTAAACCAGTTCTGTCCGATACATCAGTGAACAGCATTCGCTGAACATTAACAGATTTACTTGATAGTTGAGTTATCAAAACTCTGGATCTATATACATGTTTGTATGATATCTAAGACTTGATCTTAGGGGTGGCACTATTGGTAATTGATGAATGCATAGTGAGAACATGCTTTCTAAAGATTTGCAAATAAGATTGGTAAAAACATTAGATATGCATGATATCGGCATTGGCCCTCTGCCTGCTCTGTATCTCTTGCAGCCAGTGTTTGTAACAGGACGTTTTCTTTTAAACATCCTATACTGATATTTTCTGTACAAGAACACGGAAATTAGCTTTCTTTCAGTAGCCTAACTCAAGCTTTCTTATCAACCATCCTTACATTTCACGTGACTCACCTAGGAGTAAAGACTTGATCGTGTAAATGTATCAATGCGCTGAGGCGTGTAAACGAATCACCGCCACTTTCCGCCTCACCAGTCACGTGGAATGTGTGGATAAAAATACTTCAGCGAATCATGCGCTAGTTACATGTGAGGCTGTCAAATTAGTGATGTCATAATTACATCTTTACCGTCATTGTGTAAAAGGTGATACCCCTTAAAAGTCGGTGTTTATAAATGAAATGTCATTTCATTTCATTTGGTACTTATTCGGTAATTCACCTAAGGATGGACCAATTCTATTATTAGAAAGATGGGTTATAAGGTTCAACTAAATTAATTACTTTTCACCTGCCTATCTCAGTTTCTCACAAAATACCGACAAGGATGAATACATTTGCGACAGGAGATCTGTATTCACCATTCGCTTGCTGTCCTACAGACGACATATAGAGGGCATTTACATTTGATGTCTGCGGGAAATCAGCTGGTCCTAAGTTCTAAGAGATCAGTTTCGATGATAAAAGATCGGTTGTCAAATTTGGTCGTAATGTGTGACATATTGTCCTGTATTGTTTTGTTCTGAGTTTCTGGCGAAAAAGAACATCAATTAAATGCAGGATAATTATAAAAGGCTGGTATCTAATAACTAATCTGTTCTTATCCCTGCACACAATAGAACTTCGGTATCAGCTGTCAAACATTTTTATTATCCCCAATATTTCTGTGCGTTCTTCCAGGGGCTGTGTAATGATCTGGAAGAATTCACATTTATCGCTAAGCTGTAACATTCATCCCTTAACAACATAAGCATAATACCCACAATACCTCGTCTTCCCTATCTTACAAAGCAGTAAAACCATACTGCATCGCGTTTAAGCTAGAATATTTTTTATTGTGCAGTTTATTGTGGCTTTGTTAGCTGATTAATGCAAATATGAAATATTTTAGTTGGCACTGGTTGCTGATTTTTATAGTTATTGTAACATTAGACAATGTTCACTCGTGCGCGACAATTCTGATCGATATCACGTGGTCCTGCTGACTATAACGAGCAGACACAGTGACGTCTAGTACTTCCGGTGTAGAATCAGACATGGTGTAATTACCTGCTGGGGGCAGGAGGGTTATTATAACAAACATTAGTATTTACAAATTATCAAAAAATTATCATCAACGGGAATTACTCCTCGGGGGAATTCATCGGACGCAGTTTGCAGCCCTCGCATTTGAGAGATTCCTTTGAATATTTCGCAGTCAGATAGGAATCTTAATTAAACAATGAACCACATGGTTAGTAAGTATTACATTTCGTGTATTGAATGGATATTTAAGACATTGTTTCTGCCTGATATTTGTTGTGTTTTTCTTCGGTTTCTGCTCTCCTCGCCAGCCAGCTCTGAGTACCTGCTGTGTCCCTCTTTCTCTCATCCCCGAGTCGCGCCCTCGCTGCCCAAGCAAGTCTCTCAGAGAACGGCCGCTTTTAGTGTCGATTACCATCGATACCACCTGCTGGAATGATCATTTTGACACAACTCGTTCTTGAGAGAAATCACCAACGTCTGTTGAGAACGAGGCGTGAGCAGAGAACGACTCTAAGTGCTGTCCACCAAGGCAATCAGGCGTGTCAAACCAAATACCCCAGGCGTGTCGATCTGAACATCAGCGCTCGGGGCGCAATTAATTAGTTTAGCTTCGATTTGACACTCCCCTTACAGCTTCCGGCATTCTCGTCTGTTGACTCAGGTTGGCGTTCTCCACTCGAGTTTATCGATTTCTGTTGTGACAATATCTACCCAGGCGTCTGCGTGTTGTTTCTGGTTCAGACATATGCTGATATATGTTCCTAGTTATATGCCTGAGGCCCCATACCTTCCGTCTCTTTGTCCTTTTACCTTCATCGCATAAGATAAAAAGTATTTCATTCTGATACTTGACCAATCTAGTATTCAGCTGTACAATAGACGCCGTCGCCATCTCTCATCTCTGAGTTTGTCTGATCAACCTCCCGTTCTCAAAGTGAGTTTTTCACCAGACACCTCGGTAACAGATTATGATGGAGCGCGTCAGCAGACGACAAGCTTCTCTTTGGCGGGAAAACCACAGATAGCGCGGGAAGAGCTCAGAAACAGGCGGTAGTTTGATTCTGAATTCAGCAGACACGGTGGAGGCGATGCCAAAGAAAATCGCATTTGAGTTTAAGGGGAACAAAAGTTGTGAGTTTGTTAGTGGCGATAATTACATCTGAGACAACCGGAAAAGTAGTCACTGACTTGCGTAGACAGTAACCGATGACGTATATCCGGTAGGTGGGAGCTGGTAAAGGAGACACACAGAGTCTGTGAATACAGACAACAAACAGCCTGAATTACTGGGCTAGATGTTACAGATAGTTTGCTCTATTTATCATTTACCTTTGCTTTAAGCTGCCTTAATAAGTGCTGGATAAATGTCACTTATTTAATGGTAAATCTACAGCTGACCTCATCCTTCTCCTTCGACATTTATGCGGAATTATTTCATTAGGCAGTAATTACCCTGACCGGCTATCCATTAGAAACGTTGCTCGTGTTTATTATAATTTTCACCAAAATCTACTCAGACTTAAGACTATTGATGGATTGAATTTTACATATGTTTCACTTGGTGATGCGACGATATCATTATACAAATTAAATTTCTCTCAGAATGGCGGTTTTTGTACAATTAAATCAGCGTGAATTGAGGAAGGATGGTGATAATTGAGCTAATGAAATTCGTGCGATCGTTTAAGATCAGATGCATGACTTTTCTTACTTATATAAGAAACCTCTAATTTCAAATTTCAATTGCGTTATACTAAGATATCAGTTATAACTAAAAGGCAAACTTCATCCCGCATCCTGTGCTCATGTTTTAGAGTATATCGTAATATTGTACGCCATGATTCTAAGTGTAATGGCTAAAACGGAATTAAGTAACATAGAGACCACACATAAGAAGACAATGCGCTTCTGCCTGCTCTTTGACCGATGAACTATAACTATCCAGTGTTTGTGCAGAGATTGTTCATATTAAAAATGTGCTTCAAATGCTAAATGTATGCACTTCATATCATTGCTTAAACATATATGAGTTTCCTATATACATTAAAGTATAAGGATAAGAAATAATTATAGTTTCAGTGACATTTTTGATAACTTGCGGAACCTAGCATAAAACACTTCTCTCCGACAGATAATAATTATTTCTATACATCCGGGACCCGTCCTTATCCTCACACGTGACACCGGCGCGTCATAAATCACGTGGTACCGCATCACACATATATGGGGTTGTTGTTACCAGGAAGATACTTTTTCTGGTCTCAGTAACGAACTGATCCCCTCCGGAGCCCGGCATGAATGGTTAATATCTCACATAAACAATAGACAGGGAAATATAGGCCCCTACAGCACTGTGGTGTGTGTGTTTCATTTACCCTGCACAAGGAGATGAGTGGGTTTCAGGGCCAAATTTATGCTTGGGGTGAAAAAGTGAGGATAATTTTTATAAACACCAGGAGGACTTTACTTTTAGATTCTTAGCTTACGGTATATGGTATATATAACGTGTATATGGAGTCGTTATCAGCACATCACAAGCACGAAACACCAAAGAGCTTGGCTTGCTAGTCTTCAGAATATGCTATTATTTCTGATAAAATAGACCACTTAAGATTATATTGGAATTTAAGCCTGATAATTAGCATGTATATACGTAGTTGAACAATGTTCGAGAGTTAAAATGCATTTAACAATAAATGTTCTTAAAACAACCATAAAACTATATTTTGTGGACCTTGTGTATTTTTCTCTGCATGTACTACAACCGCGTACTGTCTTTTCTAGCAAGTCGCTTTACAAAACCCCTCTTTCTGATCCTTGACAAATATAATATTTGGCGGTACAAAAGCCGCCGCCACCATCTCTCATCGATGAATTTTCTGATCTGCGTCCCGTTCACAAAATGGCCTTTTCTCCAGCCTTCGTGACTGATTATGATGGAGAGCGCCAGGAGACGACAAGCTCCTCCAACTACTTTTTGTACGGGGGTATCTACTTTGGAAACTTCTAGCAAAATAAAAAGTGTGCGATTTTGCAGTCTGTTTTAAATAGTCGTGTTACATGCTTGTTGAGTTTGTGGCCACTTGTGGTAGAGAAGGACAACAAACTAGGGTGAGATATTAATAAGTGTCAAGTGAACTGTCTGCTTTAAGACATTCCTGTGACAAGAAAGTGAATCTTAATTTTGTGTTGACGAATACTTCATTACACTTGCGGAATTATAGTAATAATATCTTTATTCGACTTGCAATTTGACACGGAGTGAGGAAGGGCAATGAAGTTATAGCTCACGAGAAATCTGGGCTTGTTAAAGATCAGACACATGACTTCTTCATTTTATACAATCAAGTAATACTTACATAAAAAATGTAGCAGGGTTGACCTGAACAAAATGATGACATTTTGCTGGTTCATGTCTATCTCAAAAGTGCAACCGATTTAAGTAAAATGTTTTCCCACTTCTCGTGCTCACCATTTAGAATCAGTCTTGACATTACGGGACAGGTATTGTCCGATTCTCAATTAAACAAGATTTAAGTAACGCAGGGACCACGGAGGAGACTGGAGATAAATGCCGCGCTTTTAGCGGCCGTCAGAGACTCACGCGGGTTTATGTTGAGCGCGGTCTGAGCTGAGCACTCGGGGAAGTGAGCTCCAGGACGTGCGGCACAAGCTACCCCGCTCACTGCCTGCTCATACCTGCACTCTCCCGTCTGTGTGCTGGCAGCAAGGAGCGCAGAGCAGGGGACTCGCGTGGCGCAACTGTGCCGGATCGTGTCAGCTTTTCTATCGGCGTGTCGGGACTAGTGGTTATATGTTTACAATACAACCATACTGTCTTAGCGCATGCTAGTATTCACACACGGTACCAGAGGGAGCAGTGTACAGTGCCCGAGTTTTTCCACAAACAGGATCTGACCCGTGGGAGGAGGAAGCACCTGGAGTTACCTGCTTCCTCTCTTCTGTTGTCTCCTTTTGCTGCTGCTGCAGGGACCTTAACACCAGCTCCCTTCTACTCTAACATATACACCATCTTACCTACATCCTCTGTTT
>JAXGGS010757758.1:0-29714 GCA_035585475.1 Armandia brevis
TACGTGGTATTTACCGAGTCGATCAAAGGGTCTCTTGTTGGGTGGTCCTCCATAATCTCCCTGATAGCCTGAGTATGGCCTCTTCGCTATCACGGTCCGATTACCCGGGCCCATGCGGTCACTCTCCACGTTAACAGACACTAGATCTCTATGTGGTCCGCCCATGTTGGGTCCAGGACCCGGGGGTCTCGGGCGTGGCTGGTAGCCCGGCCCTGGAGGCCCCCGGGGGCCTGGTCCCGGCCAGTATCCCGGACCGCCTGGTCCCCCTCCAGGCTGGTATCCCGGAGTCTCCGGGTTATACCCTTCAGAGATATAATCTGCAGGTAAGTCCATATAAATATAATCTTCATACGCCGCCAAAAGGGTTGTATTTATTGGTTGCATGAAAGTGATTACTGATAAGAAATGGGCTAACTTAGCGTTAAACACGATGAACAAATATTATTTGTATCGATAATTATGCACATGTACATGTATAATACATATCAAGTCTTAGTTTTAAAATTTAAGTGTACATATACATGTACCAGTAAATGCGCTACTGACCATGTCTGGGCCCATGTGGGATTCCCATATTTCTAGGCCCCGGAGGTCCTCTCGGGCCGGGGTGTCCCGGGGGTCCTGAAACCGGTGGCTGGTATCCTTGGGAGGTGGCACGGTTCAAAGGAACAGTCCCGGGCGGCGGGGGACGATCTAAACGCGGTTGCCCAAAGTTTTCTAAAAACAAACCAGGTAAGCATGAAAATGTGAAAGTTGACGAGAAATCTGTCTATCAGCAAGACCAAACAGGTGTTGCAGATGTAGATTTTCAGTGTGTTTGATTGTGTATCATTTTATAAATACACACCCGTGGAAGTACAATGTTAAATAACATAATCATACCAGGGTTAGGGTGTCTGGGCGGCATGCCTCCTCCTTGCATAGGTCTGGGCGGCATACCTCCTGGTCCGGGTGGCCCGGTTGGTCTGGGGGGACCTCTCGGGCCGGGCCCTGGCATCACTGGCCCCCCGTAAGGACCTGGACGAGGACCTTGATTGACTGATGGGGCCCCAGTCCTGATTGGTGGCCCACCCCCAGGTGGAAACGCCAGAACATTATTGAGATTAACGTCGTCTACAACAACGGGGTCAGCTCCATGGTCATATTGACACAAATCTCCACGCATGCAGTAACCCTTTTCTGCAAGATAAACAAGTATTGATATTAGGATGCGGACAGCTTATGTTCCCATAGGTAGTTGCCGATAAGCAACGTACAATAAGACTTAGCATTAATTCCACATGGTTATTAAGCCCAGGTTTACAAAGTCCCATGAGAATTATCAAGGACATTTAAGGGCCTAGCACCAAAGAACTATGACCACTTTTAGATTAAGAATTTTGGTGACATGAGGTTTTTTTTACAAATTTGAAATAAAACCGCTGGCATGTGTGCGGTTTATTCAGAGATGGTTCCTCTAATATACGGTATACCCCCTGTTTAATTATATATTATGAGCATAATATTTCATACCGCTACCTTGAACTTAAGACGAGCTATGAATTGATGTGGACTTGGCCCAGTCCCATCATTGGCCTTAATGACCAGGTTTTACAGTACACGTATTATAATAACCACAAACGCTTTTACCATCATAATCTCTGCATCTCTGTCTGGAAGGTGGTTGCATTGTCGGGGTGTCTAGTGGGTGTATCTTAGGTTGCAAATCTTTGATTGGAGTGGAACCCCGACTGTCGGGGCTTCTCCTTCGTCCTGAAATAGTAAAATATAATATATATATATATAATAACCTAGATGGACTCCATTCAGCAACATAAAAATGATATGATGCTATACCTCTTGAACCGGATCTCGATCTTGACGACAAAGAACCTGACCCTGGCGACCTGGACCTAGATCTTGACCGTGAGAATGACCTTCTCCTAGGCGGCAGGCGGTTTCTCAGGTCAGTTGGTGATCGAGACCTTGATCTCCGTGCGTTTATTCTATCACGCAAGTCTCTCTGTTCACGATCATGTGATCGAGACCGAGATCTGCTACGCGGAGGACCTCTTCTTGGACTACGCCTACGAGGGTAAGGGTCATAGCGTCCGCTTCTAGGATATCTACCGCCCCGACGGTCCGGACTTGCGCGTCTACGCTCTCCAGCAGGGCTTCGCCCTCGTCTCCAGTAGGGACTGCGACTTCTGCTGCGCGATCGTGGTCGTCTACTGGCACTATCTGAAGCCTGTAACATACACGATATTCATTTTACATTCGTGGTGTTTGACTAAATACCTGAACAATATAATTAAAATGTACAAGAACGTATGTTTGATGTTTTATTGAGGTGTATAAATGAGTTAATGCCAACTAACTCTGGGTTCTCTAGTGTCCCTGACATCATCAGAAGACTTTTTCCTTCCAGGATCATCTTTCTGTACTGACGAAGTTGACGAAGAAACGCTGTTGTTGCTTCTACTGTTTGTAGGTGGAGGGATTGGAGCTGGCTTAGGTGGTACATTATTCGTGGGAGCCTCCAGTCCAACTTTTGGCATGTATTCTTTGCTAACTAACACCGTGAATAATTTCTCTACGAAATCTTTCGTCTCTGTCAAACCGAAAGTAATACATTGTAAACAATCATAATTCGAGAACAGCATGGAAAAACAATAAATAAAAAGCATATGTACTGCTATAAATACAATATGTAATAAATTGACTATCAAAATAAACAACTTACTGTCTTGTAAAAATACATCTAATTCTCTTTGACATAGCTCTTTCAGTTCTGTTTCGGCTTTGTCTTTTTTCACCAACGCTAAAATGTATTTAGCTAACGTTTGGGGATCAGCATCACAACTGAAAATATACAAAATGTTTTAAATCAGCATTACCGGTATATGAAAGTTGAACCTCTAGGTGAGCAGAGCTACAAGGTAAAGTTAGTGCAATCAATGAACTAACGTATCTAAATTGGCTTGGCTCATATATTGTATTTCGAGGCTCCTGGTACGTTGACGGATAACGAATATACAGTCTATCCTTGATAGTTCTTTAATGGACATGTAGCTCAGTCTAGAAGTCATGTGAACTAAATGGTGAACAAGTTTTAAGGTTTGAATGCCGGACGAAGTAAATGCCGGCTACATTAGCTTTTGATATAACAAACTTATTTGCAGGTAAATTCATGCTGTATGCGTGATACAGTACTGTTTTATCAATGTTATCTATGACAATCGGTACATATAGATTGGCTAACTTTGCTGAATTTAAAGAAAGGACTGGGCGTTTATCATCCCAGGGCCTTTTTTTCTCAAGGCATCTGTTTGGCTTGTCGTTTCAGACAGCCACGCCGCGTTGTAAAATGTGAAAGCATTATTGATGATTTACTTACATCGGTTCTAAAGTTTTGGTAAGCCAATCTCTGAAGCCATCAACGCTTTCGATAATCATTCTTGTTATATCGCGATAGCCTTCTCAAATTCGGTGAATATTCTAATAGTTCATTCCGTGTCTGCTCCAGTATGCGATTTTTCACAACCGTGTCTTCATAAAAGCAAGATGGCCGCTACATACTCTCAATGACAGAATATGTCGTATATTGGAAAAGCAATAAACTCCTTGTAATGATAATTTGTATACTAAAATAAATACAGTATCTATGAGGGATATGAGAGTCTTAACATAAAATTAAAAGTAATCTATATTTGATAGTTTTAATTTAATCTCGAATCCTACGATCATGTGACCAGATTATTGGCCAAAATGGTGGATACATGTTGCAAATGACATGTGTGCATTAAACTGAGTGAAAATTGGGTCTTAAGCCTTGATTTTAACTGTAACGTGTTCTCAAGCCTAGATTTCAACCTTAAAGATGCCTCCTAGATCTAAACAATCGAAGCCAGAATGGATATCATGCTCCTATTGTGTCTGTAACATCATTAAAAAAGATGGAACACAGCACTCGCAGGTTTGTTCCAATGAAAAACCGCTCGAGATCAGCAAATTGACTCTCTCTGATGTGCAACATGGTTTTTATAGCAAAAACGTTCCAGAATGTGAGCCTTTCCTTATAGCGCAGATACAGACTCAGACATCTGATATAGACAGTAAGGATTTCAAATATTAGCTCTTGTTTTCAATATTTACCAATGGCCTGGCCGGACTTAATACGTCTGTGAAAGAAACTACCGTAATTCACCGCATATAAGACGCACCCCCAAACTTTGTCATCAAAATCGATGATTAAGATAACACTTAAGCTTTAATTTCTGGTCCCGCTATACGGCGCACCTCCAAACTTAAGCACGAAAACGGCGAAATAAAAGTGCGCCTTATATGCGGTGAATTACGGTAATTCTACTAAAATCGAGAAAGAAGCTCGACACAAAATCACCTGTTATGCATGCATGTTGTTCACTATTTGGCTAATGATATCCTCTAAGAACGTTGATGCTGATTATGACATAAGCGTATGGATATCTATAAGTCAAAGTTCCAAGAGGTTACATATACGCTGTGGTTTCCAATCCTGTGCTGTCAAGCAACCTGCGTTTTTAAAAAGATGGGCCAGATTTCTCAAAAATGCTGTGGACGGTCAGTCACCTTTTCGTGGACTGAGTGTCAATGGGCGGACAGACGTGTACGGAATATCATGGATTCGTTGATTTTATTTGATGCTGAAACTTCCCTTAACGTTTTCTTCTAAAGTTAATCGGTGGTGCTTTTTCATCGAGAAAAAGTGACTGACCCATTGAAAAAGTACCCTTGGTTTCGCCATTACATTGAGCACGTCATATGTAGTCCAATGCCGCATATTACAAAGATCTTGCAAAATTGTAGGAGGAACCTTTACCTGTTGGACTGAGAACACATGCGATATTTGCGGATTGTGGTCTTCGCCCAGTACTTAACGTTTATTCTTCACATAGGTATGGCCGAACATTTGCCGCCATTGACAGTGCCGAAGCTTGTAATTATGAATCCTGTAACTATGGTATTATGTGGGATCGGCATAGGGAAACCAGTTGTAGTGAACAGATCAGACGTGTACATGGCTTGGCCAAACCCAACTCTTCCATTAGCCACTGTCAGCTTTAAATTGTCCGCGATGGCTTTGCACGGATGGGAAAACTCAATGTTTGTCACGCTACAGAATCTGTCCAGTCCACATCTATCAGCAAAGGAAATACATCTTTCAACAAAGTGAGTGATCGTTTTAAATTTAACGTATAGGATTCCTGATAGCTTTACCGACGGTTGGATGAATCTAAATTTTTAGATCTGCATATACCAGGATCAGCTTATCCTGCAATACAGTAAATTATCGATATGTCCCAGAATCCGAAATGGTGCGGGTCACTTCCTCTTTTTATATTATTCAGTGCGATATTACGAATTGGTGCTCAGGTTAATTCCACAGCCATTACTCAATTCCAGGTCCTCGGAAGCATTCCTGTCCTCTAAAGAGTTTGTTTCCTTTGTAAAAAGACAATCAGGTATAATTAAGCTACGTCATTGATAAATGTATATAAATGACCTGCCATAAAATACGTCCACAAATTGTATACATTTTGGAGAATTATAAGTTGTTTCATGTGAATTGTGATATTGTTTAATTTGATCTCAGCCGGCAATCGTGTGACCCTTAATGGAAGCATGCCCATCAACTTCTATGGCCAGGATTGTACTTTGAGAGTGCAGGAAGTTGTCACCGTGGATGGAATGATCACTAAGGATATTGACAATTTGGAGAAATGTGTGCGCGCAATAAACATTAACTCCGTATCCACGAAGGAAAACTACTCAAAAATGCCCCTCATATCTCTCGTATCAAATGTCCCTGATTTTTATTATGTGGATTTAACAACCAAATTGATAATTAGTCAATCAGATAAGACATCCACACTTAATAAACCACAATTAACCACTGCTAATATTGGAGGATACAAAACTCAGATCAAATTGCTGAGGGATATGATCGAACTTCAGTTGTTCAAATATCACAAGATGTTAACACATGGTTAGTTTACAATACATTTTTTCACAGTTTATTTTTGGCAAATCTCTTTGGCCCATGCACGCGGGACTGAGAAGCTATCATCGTAATTTGTATTTGGTTTATACTGCATATGTAATTACCAGTAGATTGAACTTTAATATTTAGATCACGAACGTGTCTATAATTTCTCTTCAGGCATGAATTGTCCACACGGTGCTTTACTGTATGGGCCTTCGGGGTCAGGGAAAACTTTTATAGCTCGTGCTGTCATGGAATCTGTAAAGGCGCACACCATAACCATTGTTGCTCCGGAAATATGGAGCAAGTTGGTTCTAAAAATATTGCTTCTAGTCTTGATTTTGTTATTCTTCATCAGCCTCAATACGATATGTTTTATTTCATTCGTCTGTGCGATTTTTGTTCAGGTTTTACGGCGAGTCCGAAGCCCGACTAACTAGTATATTCAAAGAGGCCAAAGAGAAGTGAGTCTAAACCGCCATTCATAAGGATTCGTTATTTAATTAGCGGATGAAGGATTTGTTCCAAGCTCTTTTGACACAGAATGATGCGTAATATTTTCACTTTTCACTCCTCTGTTAGGTCACCGTGTATTATCTTTATTGATGAAATTGATGCCCTCTGTCCAAAAAGGGAAAGTTCACACAATGAAGTAGAGAAAAGACTCGTCGCCTCTTTGGTCACCCTCATGGATAGTGTGGTAATGTGCCTTAGATAATGTGTGTGTAATAATCGACAAATTTGTCTGAATAGAAAGGAGAGTTGCCAATTATTATCTGTTTATTTGTATCGCATATAACGTATCCATACGCAGCTTGAAAATGGCAGTGGTGTGTTTCTTCTGGGCACTACAAACAAAAGAGACAACATTGACGTTTCACTTAGACGACCCGAAAGAATTGACCGGGAAATAGAAATTGGCGTTCCTACCGTTGACGATAGAACTCAGGTAACCTGGTTGAAAATGAAGTTCAACATCTTGCATTTAAGGGTTATTAATCATTACATTTCGTTGAATTTAGATTTTGAAGAAGTTGTTGATTAAAATGGATCACAGTTTCACCGATGCAGACATTTTGAAAATAGCTGAACTCGCGCACGGATACGTTGGAGCTGATTTAGCTGCTCTGGTCAAAGAAGGTTGAATTACAATTGTTGATTTGTTGCAATTCATTTGTCTTACAGAGTAAATTAATAACGCTGCTAAGATATCCATGTTTATATGTTGATTTCAGCGGCACTAGGATTAATCAAGTCGAAGAGGCAAGTGTTAACCTTGTCAGACCTCAGAGTAGGTCTGCAGGTTGTGCAGCCAAGTGCGATGAGAGAGGTTGCGATTGAAATACCAAATGTAAGTTGTGGCTATAAAATATTTACCGGAAAAACACAATTTTGTCAATAAACTAATCTTCTCCTTTTCGTACTAATCTGAGTGTGATAAATATAGTTGTTTCTGTACTGCGCCCACTGTTTTACCCACCAGGTAAAATGGGAAGATATCGGAGGCCAGACAAACTTGAAACACAAACTTCGTCAAGCAATCGAGTGGCCTCTGAAACATCCGGAGTCCTTTCAAAGGCTTGGCATTCGACCGCCTCGTGGATTACTCATGTACGGTCCGCCTGGATGCTCTAAAACAATGATTGCAAAGGCCCTGGCCAGGGAAAGTGGACTGAACTTTATAGCGATAAAGGTTTTACGTTGTCACAGTCATTGCTAATTTCTTGATCAAATTCCTTGTGCAACGAATTCTCGATATTAGTACAGTTGGTTTTTATCTGTATGGTAATATGAACATGTGTATATGTATAAATATAAATTCCGACTTAATGTTGTGTGTGTGGATTTTAGGGACCTGAGTTATTTAGTAAATGGGTAGGTGAGTCCGAGCGCGCTATAAGAGAAGTGTTTAGAAAAGCGCGGGCTGCAGCTCCTGCAATCGTTTTCTTTGATGAGATAGACGCGGTAGCGGTAGAACGGGGCAACAGGTCCGTTACCTTATTTATGGTGAAATTGTCACACACTACGTTAAACTAGTAACTTCCCAAGTATTGTTAAATCGCTGTACAAGAATTGCATGTACCTTTCATACAGAAATAGACAGAGCAGCTGATTTAACGTTGCTATTACTAGAGAATAATACTATGTTGTACTAATTTGATTGTTTGACTACAGTGGGGGAGGTAACGATGTGGCGGACAGGGTTCTTGCTCAGCTGTTGACAGAGATAGATGGAGTCGACGCGCTAAAAGACGTCACTATAGTAGCAGCCACAAACAGACCGGATAGGATTGATAAAGTAAAAGGGGCTTATCATCACATGTCCTACTCCTAGCAATTATAGCATTAAGTTATTCACAAACTTCACACTGCCTCAATAGAAGGATTCTTTATGGTGTTATTAATATCCCTAGGCTTTGCTTCGCCCTGGTCGGTTAGACAGAATCGTATATGTTCCTTTGCCAGACGCTGATACCCGACGCGAAATATTCAACATTCACTTTCGTAAAATGCCAGTAGGAGAGGATCTATCCATTGATTCCTTGGTATATAGTACCGAAAAATATTCCGGAGCTGAGGTGGGACAACAGAACTTATTACTGGTAGTTGCCGTTTATTACACAGTAGATATTTATATATTTCAAATGTAAACAAGTACTGTATTCATGGATGTAGGTGTCTGCAGTTTGTCATGAAGCAGCCCTAGCGGCTATGCAAGAAGACGTACACATCAAATTGATATCAAGCAGACATTTTTATCAGGCTCTGAAAATGGTCCAACCTAGAATCACGGATGAGTTGATCCAGTTTTACGCAAGTTATCATGAGGCAAGCGGCGTGCCGTCAGTGTGATATTGAGTATTAACTTTCTTTGGTCTAGTTATCCTAATAAAAGAACCAGTCACGGTGAATTTATATTGTGTTCTACTTAAGATTTATTGAATCTATTAAATATAACAGGCCTCGATGGCAGCTGGCATTTGTAATATTGGCATTAGAAAACGTCCGTTCCCTTAGGTTTATCATAATATTAGCACCATTATCTACGCTCACTAAAACAAGCTTACAGAAGCAAAGTCTGACAATAATTATAAATAATAAAGTAGGATCATGGATGATTGAAACATACATATACATGAACTTTTACGAGCATGGATTCACCACAAAGTACTCTTAATTAATTATAGCTTACAGTACACGTTTGTCAAACAAAGAATACAAATTGAAAACATTCCTAGCCTCCGAGAGTAGCGTAATTCAATGTAGATCTCTAGCTGAGGTCATCGATTAATATAAGAATATTAAGCTACAAGTGCATGTATGTACATGTACCGGTACACATATTTACCAAGCTTTCATAGCCAATGAAAATGAATAAATAAAGGATGATTAATATGGTATAAAATGCTGATCTACAACGATAATTTATGATACATTATAGCTGCATTCCCAGACAACATGTAAACAATAAATGGGCTTCCAATTTCACACCTACCATAGCCAATAAAAAGTGTCCCTGATAGCAAAGTTTTTCTCTTCAAATTCAGCGGTGAAGCTTGAATATTGTTTGTCAGGCCAGTACGACCATATTACATTTCTAAATTGACCAAATTAAATGTATCTTTTGAGCTACTGTAAAACATAGCATATAGACGAGCAATTTAAGAAGTGAATGGATTCTAAGCTGAAAGCACATTCATATATAGATAATACCTTAAACATACGTATATTTTTGATTGGGTTACAGTTGGTCAGAAAAAGCGCTCTCGCTCTAATTGCTAATAGGGCGCCCATATTACAAAAGGTAAGTACAATCTAAAAGGATATCTTCGTATAATAGTGATTTACAAACGTGTCTAGCGGTACAGAGACATGGCTGGGTCTTGATTAGAAGGTAAAACATGTATACAACTTGCAAGAAATGATAATACTACTTCACAAAAAACTTGTGAACTGGCCACTTCGGTTCAAATCATTTATACTCTTGCCAGGTATATATTAGACAAAATAATCCGAACTAAGAGTTGCTAGCTTTCATCTTTTCCATGATTGGTATAATCAGATCAAATCTTGGCCTTTTTCCCGGGTCCTCATTCATACAAATCGTTATTAATTTAGTCATGTGACTGGAAGTGCCTGGCGGAACCTTCACTCTTAAACCTTCAAGAGCAATCTGAATATAAACAAAACCGATGGTAACGATTACGTCACGACAGCCATATAAATGTAATTTTTATGCTAACGATAATATTGTGACGGGAAAGATTATGTGATCTGCCATCGGGATCCAAAAATAAGATAAAGGGCTAGTCTCCATTATTCACATAATTTATACTAATATGAATTACCACTCGGTGAAGTGTAATACACTACTGTAATCCATTGTAACGCCCACCTTCTACTTCAGGACAACATCGTTACATTGTACGATCAAAATTAATGCATTAGTGCGTCTCAGCTCTGTATGTAATTTCAAATACCGGCATTTAATATGGTCGTACCAAATTTGTTTGACCGAGGGGATTTATCAGATATTTTACATCAATTTAATTGGAATGAATATCAAATATATGAATGAGGAATATGAATAGAAAGTGTCTACAATGTGTCCTTTGATGTGTCCTTCATCTTGCGTATAAGTTGATGACACAGTTTAATAGTTGACCGTATACCTACGGCCACATCGCTGGAAAGACCAATAAATTATTGATACATTTATGTGCACTTACATAAATATAAATGTTGAATTATACATACCTTCATCCCGGTTTCCATGGGAGACATGTCAGCAAATGGTACCTCTCTGGTAGCAAGTTCCCACAGCATAATAGCGTAGCTCCACATATCTGCTGCTCTCGTGTTCATATCAATGGACTTACGCTGGAGCGCTGGAAATAGATTATTGCAGCAAATTAGATTATAGCCAATCTTAGTTCGGATACCGTGATTACTCTACGATGAGCCGAATCATTTCTTCTCTGGGTCTTAGCTTTCGCCCATTTACTTTTTATATCTTTTCTCTTTATAGTGAAAGTTAAAGAGTGTCCCATATTTCAGTGAGAAAGGCTACTAATTTACGGTACGAGTAAATACAGATTGTACAATACTGACCTTCCGGTGCCATCCAGCCTGGATTGTATTCTTTACCCCGTTCGTGAAAGGTGAATTTGTAATCTGCCATGTTTATTCTGGCGGTCAAATCTTCATCAATCTTAAAGGACAAATATGAAAATGTACATCTGTGTATGTAAATAGTGTTGTAAGAATATTCGCAACTTTTCACAGTGCTAGTTTTTGAAACATTACAAATGCTGAACTACCGTAGACTTAAAGGTCCACATTTAAGTATAGATTTATGTTCCAAAGTTGAGATTTGCTTCAAATTAAGAACAACAATTGATTATGTGATTTGGTACATCAATTATGGGGTTAGAATTGGGAGTGCGCCTTACACACGGCTTAGCTATTTGTTGTATCAGCAATCATAAACGGAGAATTTCATTTATATAGATACGATGTATACAATTACACATCTAGGAACCCACTTTTAATAATGTTGCTATATCTATTATTCGCTCTCAATATACATTGTAAATTAGTGCATAGGTGCGTCGCAGCATTACGAGTTCGTTAATGAGCTTTACGGAAGCCGGAAGTGTTTGGTTTTAGTTAGTTTCGAATATCAATGTGCATGTTTGGTGAAGCCTGTATGAAAGTCGGACTTGAAGAAGGGTATCTTTCAATACGGGTTCTAAATATGGCCTATAGATCGACTTACACCCGAATTTAGTGATTCACAGCAATACATCTTGACGAATCTTGTATAGTAGGTAATTACTTTTGAGTAATCATAAAGACACGATCACAGAATTCTAGGAATGTACATATGGCATATCCTGACTTTTGGGGTCGTTTACCACATAGCGGCTGGGTATCAAATGATGCAGTTCCACGCATTTCTAATAGGTTTTGATTGATTTCATTTTCAAAATAACAAGTGAGCATGCTTCATATGATTCAATACCTGGAAATTCTTTGAACACATTACGTTAGTCTCGTAATAGGGTTAAACCAACTGAAAAACATGTTTTAAACAATTTCTTCTAAAGTTGCAACAGGCTGTGAAAAGCGTAGCTGTAAAACTGCAAGCCGTTACCATGGATACTGAGGATGTTGTAAACTTGAACCCATGTAAGCATGCTAAAACCTGCAAACCCTAGATGCTTCACACCCTGGTAAAATACAAGCAGGAAACACACACGCCTAACAATATGTATCACACTGTCACATATTTCCATTGCTAAAACGCTAGTATAAACATTCACTGATATACCCAGGGGTAAGACAAGCAAATATAACGCAGTCATAACGGGCATACCCCGTTAACTAATGCTCCATGTTCTTTTTGGAGATACTTAGGGTCGTCAATGTTTATTTTTGCCAAATCTTCATCAATCTGAAATCAACGGCGGGTCACACAAAACAATTATTCACTGGAAAAAAACATAAAGTTACATCTTTTGTATCATCAATGCTGCGTAATATAAAAAAAACCCACTACCACAGATATTATTCAGAGGTAAAATTAACTAACCTTATCAAATAATTACGAGTTAAATTTGTTCATCAGCTCATTTGATAACACAAAAAGCAACAGGTTTAAACGTACAATAGTTTTGATTCGATGTATCTTTCGACATTAAACTAAACAGACGGAGAAACATACTTGAGGCTGATGAAAGGTAAAATGGGGTTAACGACGTGTAATACATGTGTATAAGTCATATTGCTTACTCACCATTACATGTTTGCTGTTGAGGTATAGATTAGGGACGAGGGGTTCTAATGAGTGAAGAAATTCCATACCCCTGGCAATGTCGAGGGCGAATCTTAGCGCTTGATTTTGGTCGACAACGATACCTGGAAGAGTAATGACAGTATAATCATGACAGGATTGTACCAATATATTTGTGCTCATTCGTGTCGATTTTTTTATAGTTTGTCGATGCATGTCCAATTTTACAATATCTACATTCCTATTCGATTTTCCTATTGAAATTTAATTCTTAAATTTGAATTTTATTCCTAGAGTCATTTACATTTCTGTTGATATATTTTGCAATTTTTAAAGCTCAAATTTTACTCCTGAAAATACAAATATTTTACTAAGGTTCCAGTGATGAGAAGACATGCTTAAACTGATTATTGTATCGCGCAACATGACTCCGTAGTATCATACCTGTTTCCCCGTGAAGGACGTCATACAGTGAACCATATGGCATGAACTGACTAATGAGGACGAGGTTTGGTGGCTGATTGCACGTGCCAAGTACCGGAAGCACGTTAGGATGGTTAAAGATGCGTAGGCGAGGACACTCTTCCTTGAAATCTCGTGAGTTTCTTATTGTGCACTCGCGCATATTCAGAATTTTGGCGACTATGTCGTTGCCTTGCCACACACCTCGCCATACCTGGAATTATATTGTTGTATGTTAACAATGAACTGTTGTAAGCTACATTTTTTATAAGTCTTATCCAAATGGTCTTTATATGGACATGTCGCATCAAACAACCGTACTGTTTATTTATATATACTTACGTCGCCCGAGTGGTTGGAGCTGATTCTGGCCTGGAGGTTCAGCTGCGCAATATCAATGCCAGAGTGCCGAGAAAGGGTTGCGTCTCCTATGAGGAAACGAGGAACAATGACACACTTAGAATGAACATTGTGCATGTCCATTGTGCAATAATTATAATATTTTGACTGAACACCTCAAGTCTGTCGTCGGGAGCTATTTTATATGTGATCATACACAAGTAGATATTGCACTATTTTATATACATGTATATAACTATAGCAATTGAATTGGTGGTGCAATATTCATTTCTTACTGCTTCTTGTTTTATATCCAAGCCAACTTCTGTCTTTAAATGGTACTTTCTTCATATCTTGTCCCAGAGCGCCAGCCCTCTCTGAAACATTCAACCAGTAAATATGCGTACATATAATGCGAATGAAAGTGGGGTTTGGAATAAAAGAGAGGGATGCCATCAGTCATCAAATATACATGTACAGTCATTTGGGTTCAAAACGCAATGATGTCCCAGACCTGTTTTTTCTTACCATGAAGCATCCTGGCGATAGATGGTTTTGATTTGTCCAGAGGTGAGTCTCCAGTCTTATTTGACATCCCAACAAGGGCACCATAATTTACCAATTCCTGTAACAATTTAATTTGAATGCAAGTAGAAGAATAGAACTATATCTAAAGGCATTTATGCATTGAAACAATTAAAAAAACTAGACAAAATCCTCTATCCACAATCTTACTATAAGCTATGGATTTCATCATTTAAATTAATGGCCATGCTGCATAGCACAGGCTGGTTACGGATGTGTACCGGTATAAAAAATATGTTTTACCTCAGCTATTTGATCGTAGTTCCAGAAACAGGCGTAGTGTAATGGTGTATTCCCGTGTTCATTCACAGCGTTTATATTAGCTTTGTTGTGCAAAAGCTGAAAACATATATTACTACAATAATAAATACATGAACTATCAAAGCTGCATTGCCCGTTCAGTATCTAGATCATTTTCAAATAAACAATGCTAGGACAAATCTGTATCTTGTTTCAATTGCGACATTTAAACTGAATAAAGACGACTATTCAAAGAGTACCGGTGTATCAAATCAATTTCGATTTTTATATGTTTGTTGCATTATTCAAGCAATATTCCGTTTCAGAAGTGAGCATAGATGTAGTATCTAATAAAACGTGATTTGATAAACGTATCCTACATGGTTACAATAGTCATGTCTTTCTTTGCACGCTCAGTGCTGTATAAACGAATGCAGTCTTGAGTTCTGTATATTACACCGTGCATACCGGTACTACAATATACACATGTACATGTAATGCTTGGAGACGCGTGTCGTTCATTAATAAGGAAATAAACGGGTACCATCATTACAGCTGTCAGGGATGATCTCTAGGGAACCAAACGAAGGTGACTGAGAGCGCGTTTATATAAAAAAAAAGTAGTGATTAATAATATTTGCAAATCCCAAGCCAATTATAACAATATTTGTAAATAGGTACAGTGTGCCTGGAGCCGGAAAGCACAACGATACAATCATAACAAATCATCCATAGGAATTTAAAGTTAGGCATTCACAATAGCTTCTAAATTGCTATATCTAACAAAAATCTGGGACAGTTTTTCTGAACGCCACGATTCGTAGGACAATCATTAGTTTAATAAAAATGTATCTCATTAGGTAAACAAGGGCCCTTGAGATGGATGGAACTTGACACTTATGCCAGATGGGTTTCGATAGCTGGGAACTGACGTTACAGCTGGGGGAATAATTGGTGTTGCGTCAGAGACACACTAGTCTGGATTAAGGTCAGTGAACTTATTCAGCAGTAGCAGTTTAACAGGGGCAAAGATCTATGACTGAATTCCAGATGGAAATGAAAATATGTGTGCTACAGCAGAATTAAATATGATTGTGAAGGTCAAGGACTACTACTAAAGGAACGTTAAACTATTTGCTTCAGAGTTCAGCAAATTTCGACAATTAACCCCTAAATCACTGTGTATCCCACGCATGGTGCAAGGATTCTAGCTGAATGCAAGATCTTTAATCTGCCATACAGTCGAGGCGGTCTCATGACGATACTTATCACAATTATATTATTCAGCCCACACAAAGTTCTGTGAAATCATTCCATTTGCTTCATTAATCAGGTGAACTGTAAGGTTCCTTTGTTGGTATATACATTTAGACGAACTTACTAATAAAACAATGTCTTTGTGACCGTGTGCTGCGGCAAGGTGGAGAGCTGTGTCATCTCCCATATTTGTGGCGTTAATTCTGGCTCCGCGTGTTATCAGCATCTCCACTATGTTGGTTCTCCCTTCTCTTGAAGCCCAATGCAATAAGCTAAATCTGTGGTCGTCTCTGAAAAATCCAGCACAAGTAAACAAATATGAAATGGACTGCACATACATATGTATATATTTGATTTATGATTTCACATTACAGTGACAACATTAGCATTGATGTGATTCAGATATATCACTTTCATACCATGCATTGTTACCATTGTATCTATATATAATTTCGCTAAGCGAAAAGTTTGTCTCCCAAATTCGGGAGTTCTGGTCAGAATCGGCGGATTCTGAGTCGACAGAAGCCGTTTAATTGCGATTCTGTACCCGGTGGCCACAATTAAAAGTTTGACAAAGTGTCAGAATGTGAAATTTGTCGAACATTTGTAATTGGGTCACGGAACTGGGTCACACACGCGGGGCAACTGGGTCACACATATTCGTTTGGGTAGCGGAGAGGAGGGGAGGGGGAGAGGGAGAGAGGCGGAGAGGGGGAGAGGGGGAGAGGGGGAAAGCCCTATTTCCAATAGTTACTAGCAATACCCGCAGCGCGGGTAACGACAGCTAGTATAAAATATATATTCGTATATATAAGCACCACCTTGGCCCTACAGTGCCATGGATTTTAACATTTGATTTTCCTAATTAGCGTCTCT
Source organism: Armandia brevis (assembly GCA_035585475.1). NCBI lineage: Eukaryota > Metazoa > Annelida > Polychaeta > Opheliidae > Armandia > Armandia brevis. The sequence continues at coordinate 16,560 of JAXGGS010757758.1, forward strand.
AATTTTCTAGTTATTCATATTATTGTTGTCAATGGTTTGGGTAGGCTAGTTTATCAAACACCTTGGCCCACCATGCAGCCATGTAGTGATTGTTTTTGACTTTCCAGTGTGTGATTGTTATTGTAGCGAAAGCTTCTTTGGTGTTTGGATCCCATTAGGGTTTAAAGCTTGCTTAAAAAAGCACTAGCCAAGATAATAAAAATATTATCTCGGTGGTCATGGATTTAAATGCAGTTAGTGACGGATGATGGCCCAAATCCGTCACTAATTGCTATAACGATTTCCTTTGATCTATGCGAAGTTGATGTACAACATCGCACGAAATATCCGCAGGAAACGCAGGTATATGATCCGGCGATATCTGTTGATAACAGACAACTGTTGTGACAGACTATCGACGGGATGACGGACAGGTGACATAGGAACAACATCAATTTCAGATTCAGTTGTTGTGTCATCAATTTTCAGATTTAACAGATATCGCCGGATCATGAACCGACCTTAGTGACGGATTTGGGCGATCATCCGTCACTAATTGCATTTAAATCCATGGCCGCCGAGGGAATGACTTTTATTCCCTCGGCGAGAGGGACGCGAAGACTCCCTACATCAATTAAGGTGTCACTGTGTTGGTGTCGCCAATTACCCTGTCACTGAATACTAATGTGCTAATGGAATATGTATGTCCAAGGCCATTGACACAAATGTAGGCATTAACGGAGAGATACTCTTGTGACCTTAGACGGGGTTGCTAAAACAGTACAACGTACCAGTAACAACTGTATCACTATCAGTTATTGAAAATATCCCAAAAAGAACGTCACTTTAGACAAAAGTTCCGGAAAAGAAGTCACTCGTAGAGAAAGATAAAAGAGAGAGTCAGATACGCCATGAACAATACAATAATTATAATAATAAAAACACAATCTGTCTCACCCCTGGTTAAGATCATTCTCAGTGTTGTCCAGCCACATTCGAACCTGGAAGGCATTCCCCTCCCTCACATGGGTGAAAATATCATCCATTACTGGGTATTGGTCCTATACACTACACATAAACATAGATGTACTTTTGATAAGAGAGTTCCTATATCCGGAATAGTTGTAAATGAAAGATCGGAATGTGAAGTATTCCACGGTTCTTCCTATAGAGATGAAGCGATACTGGAGTGATGAAGAAACTGATGGCTGGAACACTCACTGGCACCAGTCACTTTAAAGTACATCTAGCTTACTCCGTTAGATAGGATTGTGGGTGTGTAGCCGTCAAAAATAAGATATCGAATGGAAGAAGAAATGTAGTTGCATTTAAATCCAGTGAAATTATCAAAACAAAGAACGCTCTCATAGGTGGAAATACTTAGAAAACTTGGAAAACAATCTCCGCTTTTCACCCCTGACCCACTTTGCCAACGCGCACTTACTTTGCGCATGTTACCCAGAAGTCAATAGTCAACATGTCTGCGCCCTGTGAAACATGTGTTTTGGTAAAATTCTGACAACGTGCTTTGATTTAGTTTGTTTAATCAAGATCTTTTTTGATATTCTTAAATACGGGTGACATCCTTTAGGTTTTTTGGTTTCAGGGTAAATACTCTTAGATCACGATTGGACAGTCTATTTGAACAAGCCAGGAAAGTTGAAATACGCTACATAGTGCACAGCACTAACGAGAAAGGTATCGTGAGTGTAATTTTTACTTAATATGAAAAAACACAGTTTTGTATCGATATTCATGTTAAGGATGAACTACTTCCGACTGTACTCCAGTGGGGCTCCCGAAATATTTCATATATTTTAGACTCGAGCCCCTTCTATTGAGCTAGTACTAGATATTGTAGATATTAGGGCCGAGTCATAATTTATGCACGGGGGGGAGGGAGTGGCGAAATTTTCCCCCAAATTTCCAAAATGTTTCCATGATCCCCCTTTGTAATCCAGGAAAAAATTCACAACCTCCCGGCAACTCCTAAATCTTCTCAATGAATTCATTCTTGTAAATCTTCATTATCTACCGCATGAACCCTCTAATAAAGACAATGTCGTCCTAACATATGGCGCGGATTAAATAATAAATTCAGAACCTCTAAATTATAGTGCGTACACTAACACCATCCACAAATGTAGTATTTCCATTACAGTCGTGATGTCGATGATTGTTTAACCTGTCTTTCCAGAGTGCTACAAAATGTTTGATTCATCAGATTGGGGGGTTGATCCCAAGACTGAAGCCCTAAATGAAAGTCTTTTTGGCGGCAAAGCTGCGCCTAACTTGAAGGTAAGAAATTTGTTGTTATTACTAGTCTTGTTAACTTGATGAATAGTCTCTCAGAGTAGGCATCGATTTAGCTGACACGTTTACATGTCTATTTATTACACTTCTGTTCAGAATGATATAGTATCTAATCTTCACCCAGTTAGCTCTATAATGTTTCATTTATTTTATAAAATTATGCTCAACTAAGAAACAAACGCTGTCATAATTCTTAGCTGTTAAGAACCAACCCCAAAATCATTTATCATAACATCGACCTGTATTTACAAAATATCAATCTTTTATATGCATATCCTACAGAAACTAGAGAAAAAGCTTAAGAGAAGTGGATCTCTAAAGACAGAAAAGTCTGCTACTTTCGTAAACGAGAAGAAATTTAACAAAGATCCAGCGGTAGACAAACAAGATATCAATGAGAAATCCACTATCAGCGTAACGGCCAATGAAGAACAGACTGGGAACCTTAAAACGAGGAAGAAGAAGCAGATTAAAGACAAAGGCTTTCAAATCAGTGAAGAAAGGGAAAATCCTGCTGCGAATAATGACGTTTCCACGGAACCCAGTGAAACAACAGTGCAACAGAAAGATACAAGCAGTCTGAAGGAGTGTGGCGATGACAAATCTGAATTGCCTAAAAAGAAACTAAAATTGAAGAAAAAGAAAAAGCGAGGCTTGGCCAACCAGACTGAAGGCGATGACACAGTAGTCGAGTGTTCAAAATTACCATATTCCCCACCTGGTGAGAAAAAAAAGAAGGTTAAAAAGAATAAATATCAACATTTAGCAGGCTTATCAAAGGCGGAAAAACTTGCAGTCACGCATAGGGGAACTTTACCAATGGCCGAACCAATTGTAGATGAATCGGATACCAAAATTATTGAGCAAGTAGAACGGAATAAAAACGTTAAAATTAATAAACGTAAGCTAAGTGGTTCTGTCACTGTAACTGCAAAGAAAACAAAGAAGACAGATGTAAACCCTCCGATAATTGTATCGAATGAAAGAAGTGCTAAAGAGGCGGTCTCGCATGTGCAGGCGGAAGTACCGAAAGTGGAAATGAAGAAGAGATCTGTTCTTAACCAAAAAAACAAAAAATGCCCTACCGCACAGAAAGAAATTCACAGCCCTGTAATAATCAAAGAGACTGACACCGATTCCCCGGCAAAAAGTGTGTCTAAAGTCGATATAGTGGCCAATCCTGAAGTGGCGCCTTCTTTTGGAATGTCTTCATTTAATAAGGATAAATTAAAAAAGTTATTTGCTGAGGCAGAGAAGTTAAAAGTTGCACATGCAAAACCCATTGACAAAATTACCACCCCTCAAGATGAAAGGCCTGTGGTCGAGAAAAAAGAGGTTAAGAAAGTTTTGTCACTGAAGGATAAGATGACCGAGAAATTAAATTCAGCACGTTTTCGGTACTTAAACGAGCAGTTGTATACGCAGAGCAGTGAGGAAGGGCTAAGGCTGTTCCAGGACGATCCCGAAGCTTTTCAGGTTTATCATGAAGGATTTCAATCCCAAGTGAATAAATGGCCTGTAAACCCCGTTGATAAAGCCATCTTGTTTATAAAAAACAGGTATGTTCGTTTGTTTACATGTTACACGTAAATATATGTATCGAAAGCATTATCATAGTTTACAATTTGAACATTAGGGCATATTATTTTGAAGTTGCTTACTATCGTTCCTTCCCTAGGCCGACCTCTGACGTCGTTGTGGACTTCGGATGCGGTGATGCGAAGATTGCTCAGTCGGTTCAGAATAAAATTCACTCCTTTGACCTTGTTGCTACTAATAAATTTGTCACAGTATGTGACGTAGCTAACGTAAGTGCTTTGCAAACTACCTTTTAAGACATGTTTAAATATAGCTTATTTCGATGATATTAATTGCATTTTGCTAACGCACGATATGTGATATAGCAGATTTAGATTTAGAGCAGATGCTAAAAAATTCATATGCAAACAAAAGGTTTGCATTATATCTGCCGAGAGATGACTACATTCTCATTCCACTAATAATAACATACACGTTTTATTTTATTCATTCAGTTGCCCATAAGAGATTCATCGGTTGATATTGGAGTATTTTGTTTGTCCTTAATGGGGACAAATTTGTCTGACTTTTTGAGTGAAGCCAATCGAGTTTTAAAAAAGGGGTAAGTAAACCAGCGAACGATGTTTTATTTTGAAGAGTTCCATTTGATGACCATTAATGCTAATATGTAGATGTACTCAGTCATCTGTCATTCATACACCTCACCTTACCCCCTGGGGTTTTTAAGCGAACACAGTTCAGACTATCCTGACTTTTCAAGAATGAAGGGAAATAGTCATGAGTTCATTCTTTAATTGATTATATCGAAAAAAACGTCGTATACAACAAACGTTTCATGTATCCAGTGAGTAGATAAAATACTTCACATACCTACCGGTATATATTGTGTTATATCTTCTGCCCTTGGGTTACTGATGAGTAGCGCGCGGTTTCAATGAATCCGCCGCACTTCTTTTGACGCTAAATGATTGTCGCGTTGATGTGTCATACTTGTATTTTCAAGAGTCACTATTCTTTTATAGCGGTATTTTACTGGTTGCCGAAGTCGTCAGCAGGTTTGAAAAAGTGGGGGCATTTGTGCGCAAGATGGCCAAGCTAGGTTTTACATTAGACAACAAGGCATGTACATACATTGTATTCCTGCACATGTATAACTAATCTCAATTCACCTACATGTATATCCAATTACTTTTAGTACCAATATTCTATGGATGACAACAATGTGCAGACCAATCATCATTATTTTATTTTTTTCTTTATTCAGGATACTAGTAACAAAATGTTCATTTGGTTTGAATTTCACAAATCAAGTGTTCCCGAAAAAGGTAGAGTACCACAAGTAGAACTTGGGCCATGCATCTACAAAAGACGATAGTTGTGTACGAAAATAATCTTAACGGACATGAAGTCCTTTTAATTGTTTTGTATTTAATGTTTTTCCAACGAAAAACCTAGTCTGGAAAGCGGTATCTGTGCAGGAAACAAAATGTACGCTATATGTGTAAAACTAAAATACAACGCTTACTATGTAAATACAATGTACGTGTAAGAGGCAGAATTATGTACGGTAGTAGTATTACACCGCAGAATAAATATAGTTTTCATTTATGGTCGCATATTTATTTATTCGGAAAACCAATAGTTACTGTTTTATTATCCATTTGCTTTACATAAGTGTGCACTTGAGTGCAGGCCATCACCTTCAGTTCAGTAGATACTTTACATATAAGACTAGAATAATGCATATTTTACATTATACCGGGCATTTGGTAGCAGTAAATACATATACAAAACGCACACGTAGGCCTATGTGATTGAGTTATATACAATCAGGCCAAAAGTAATAAGCGATTGGAGACTTAGCTAGAAATAACTAGAAAATACCAGAATTTAATTCATTTCGAAGCTAAGACGTTGGACCTCTATGGAAAAAAGGAAGGAACGGGTGTTTAGGCGTTGAATAGCATACAAATTTCGCGATATCCGTAATCCCATGTTCTGGGGGAGGGCGTCTAAAGTATCGATAACCAGAAAATTATCAAATTTGTCTGCAGATGACGCATTGCGTATACTCAGTTTAAATGCAAGAAGAAATACCGGTAACATGCAAGAAAATGTGTAAATGCAAATTATGTAGGGTGGGTGTTCAGTTAATTGCTGCATATCATTACACAAATTTCCTGATAGAAGCATAACTGTAAACGTACTACTGTGGGCTATATGTTATTCTGAAATCAGTCCTCTCACTCAAAAAAACCCAGACACATTCATTCTCCATTCATAAATAATCTGTCTTATGTACATGTAATCCTTCACGGTTCCAGTCAATTCTCTTAGTTACTTGTTACCAACACATCTCTGCCAGCCCAGACCTCCACAAGCGATCGACACGATAATATAAATCAAAACCTGCAAATTAGACATCAACATTATATTTAAGGAAAACCGGGACTAATCAAGCCCAATCAACTAATTCATGTATGTACATGTACCGGTATATTTATATTTTGATCGAAGCAATCTGGGTAGTATTTGGCAAACAACATGCATAGAGAAATGTTTCTGTGTGCATTAAATTAAGTACATGAAAGTTTAAACAATTTAGAAATCCAGTCCAGTTGTAGATTTAAGTACTTACTATAACGACAACGGCGATTATCACTGCTATTTTTACATTTTTCCACCACATGGAACGAGCAAGTCCAGTGCTCGTTTTCTTAAATGTAACTGACTGAAAATATGATCTATATTTTAAAGGACTGCATCACAAGATATGTATATGTAATATCGTAACTAGAAAAACACACAAGTTGATGTAGGCACAAGAATTGATGTAGACTCACACTAGCACTGAGGTCTTCAGTTTTATCCACCAATAGTTCTAATCTTTCTCCGCGGGTGGCCATGTTATCGATGTTTCTTACCATGATCTCTTTCAACTCGTCCACCTGACCCTGTACCTGACTGACTTTATCCACGTCACCCTCGTCACTGTTATAATGTCGCTGAAACACAGAATTAAATAACAAAAATCGGCATTCACATAGAGGTTTTGAACGTCCGATTTGAACCTAGCTGTATACTCGTAATTGTATAGCACATTTTGTAAGTAATCGCATATTCAGTTCTTAAGTTTATTTTAATCAACAAAACACATAATATTTACCATCTGAGCGGCAAGTGCTCTGGAAAATTCGCTGTTCATTGCATATGGAAGAGCTGTCTGCCCTCGATCGCCATACTGAACCTTAAATCTGATGTTTAATCAACGATACAAATCATTCAGTAAATCACGCATGGTAATTTAGGGGGTGAAAGTGATTACAAATGGAAAAAATTGTTATTACCGTTTCCTTATGTCATTGAGGTAGGCAAAAGCTTTGGATCTTTCGAAATCCTAACACGAAAACAATTTAAAATGGAAAATTATTTCATAAAAGAACAAGTGTCTAGACAATTTTAAAACCAGTTTGCAACTAAATGTACGCGTACGTGTAAGCGAATTGACCCAGGCAAACAAACAATTCAAAACGATTTATAAATGAACCATGTATAACTTACATCGTCTGATATACACAGGAATATGATTCTGTTTTCGGATATGTAGTGAAACAAGTAACTGGAAATGAATTTATAATACATGATAATTTATAACGATTTATATAGTGGTAAGACTGAAAAGACGGCATCAGGCGACTGTGCATTTTCCACTTACTTTCCATGTGAATAGGTTAATTTTGCATTTTCTGGAGAGATCTTTGCCAGCACCTGCTCAACAACTTCTGTGAAATTACCAGCACATCCTGCGTATTTGGCAAGGATTGTTGTGCCTCGCGCGACGACGGAAAATAGGATGGGCATAACTCTGAAATATAAAAATGAATAACGTAATATTAAAGAATAATGTCCCCGTCACATTTTGGGAATGGAGTCCATGCTTTGTCTAATATTCAGATATTCAATTAGTAAATAGATATATAATCCAGAATCGCTGAATACTCTACAGTATGCTGTCATCGTGTGTCATAGCATACCAGTCGCCGAGGGGGACTCAAAACAAATTAGACAAGGAGGTGTCTGGGTGTCATGGGGAAAATTCCTTTTACAAAATGGCTCAGGCAGAGAAAATGTATTCGCAAATAGGCCTGTGGTCACTCATCGAGCAAATTCTTCGAAAATAAAACAAGGGGAAACGCACAAAGATTGTGCATTGCTGGGTTTTATTAATTGATACCGGGATAACTAATAATTTCACATTTAAAATACTGACTGTCATCTATTGTAAATCTGTCATATTACATACTTGACAATGAGTCAAGACCCAAAGTGTTTACTGTATGAAGTTATATTTCTAATGTGACTTTAGGAAACCCATCAAATCATCAAAATAAAATTGTCGCTACGCTAGCAACCTGTAGGTGACTCTTATAGCTGGAAAACCCAGCTGATCACTTGTAGTAAAAATTGTGGTAATAAGAAAAATTCAAAATTAGGGTCACGGATAGAGAACTCTACTCAAAAATTAATGAAACTCAAAAATGTTGATTAAAAGATCACTCAAAGAGAATAATCTCGAAAAATAGGGTCAGTTAAAGCGCGTAACTGCCACATATTGAAGTACACCCGCCGCCCCCGGGCAGACGGTGAGGGCGGTGAGGCTTTTGTGACTTTGATTCTTTAACCTATTGTTGAAAGGACTTGGACTAAAGTACCATATTGAAATTGTATTTTTCCAATGTTTATTGTGTCCAGCCAGAGTCTGGTAGGCTTATGCATACCTTATAGATTATATACAAGTTCGTCGTGGCTTATTAGGAAACCACAAGGCCCAGTAGTTGGCCCCTACTTATACAGGGTCTGTCTATTTTAAAGGCAGAAGAACAGGGTCCTCTTAAACTGCCAGTGCGTCAAATTGATATTTTCACTACATTTGTCCCACACGAGTTTATATTACACGTATGACAGCTTAAGACATTGAACAATAAGGTACACACTCACGTATAATGCCGACAATCAACAAATTTCTCTCGACCATAGGATACTTCAGCACATTGTTTTCACCTCAAAATTTCTAGGTTCAGAACTTTGTTTTCCTTTTTCATCCAGCCGGAAGTCATGTGATTATGACCACTCAAAAAAATCAAATTAAAAATATATTCATAAATTTATTTGTAAGCTACAAATATATCAGCATATAATCGTGAGCCATATTGTACAGTTTCAGATTTAGCATACTACAGAATTGTTTTGTGGACACTAAATCAGGCCCACAAAATTTTATTATTTGACGTGACACACTCAGATATGGAAGACGAAGATATCCAAACAAATAAACCTCGACTAGAGGTGGTAGGTTAAATTTCAGTTACAGTTCTGTAGGGGAAATTATTTAATTTTATACACAGCATTTATAAATATCAAGGTTTTAGAGCGTAAACCGTCACCTATCTCAGGGATTGGCATGAAGTGAGAGCACACCTGTAATATCGCTCACATCAGCATGGAACTTCATGTGCACAGTGTAAAAATAGTATTTAACTTTAACTGTATGACCATATTTAGCCCTGGGTCATCTGTTTTCCTCTCAAATTAATTCTCATTCATACCATCTGTTACCATTTTGTACCCTGGTCTATATTTTCGACCCTCCTAGGTTGCCTCTGCTGCAGACGACGACACATGCAAAACGTTTGTTTTACACTCAGAAGATCACACCCTAGGAAACTCTCTTAGATATGTCATCATGAAAAAGTGGGTTCACTGTTGATTAAACCGGGTTTTTTAAACAATTCGACACCATTTTTTAATTGTTCATTATGATTCTATTGACAGCCCTGAAGTCGAATTCTCTGGATATAGCGTTCCACATCCATCAGAAGATAAAATAAATTTAAGAGTTCAAACTAAAGGTAAATTTGGCATTCAAGTATTTTACTCCTCCTATTTATGAAATACTTCCGACCTTTATCTAAAATAGTACTTCGGTGGTAAAACATGTTCAATGAAAAACAACGTTTCTGCTTTAACACATACTGTGGATATCCATTATACGGACGCCCCTCTTTAAGGAGGTATTCGCTATAAGGATGGTCTAGCGTGTCCCCCGATTCATGTTTATTGTGTTCTCTATAACACGGGTCCATATGAAATACATGGTATCCACTACAGGGCGTTTTTTTTTAGGCTTTTCCCCCGCCGACCGCATTATAATGGATATCTACAGTACTATTGAATACTGTACAAAAAAATTGTTAAGTATTATTATAGATGTCCGTTATAAAGCTGTCCCTTGATTATAAGACGGTATTCGCCATAAGGCAGGTCTAGCATGTCTCCCGATTTGTGTTTTCGATTGTTCTGTATAACGCGGGTCAAAAGTCGCCCATAAACAAAATAGATATCCGCTATAAGACGGTTTTGTAGGCTTGACCCCCGCTACCTTCTTATAACGGACATCTACAGTGTACACCTACAAATAAAACGTGTTGTATAAATGGTTGCACATGATGCCCACCGCCTGCTCAAAGTCCAGTGTTTGATAGTTATTTTTTGTATGAATCAATATCAATCAATTGCTCTTTCAAGACTTCAGAACATTTGTCAGTACTTCTATAGAAGTTAATATGTAATTTCATAAGCTTGCTAATGTATTTCCTAGTTTAGATTTCGTATTAATTAAGTTAAAAAATGATAAACGGCTATTTTAAATCCAAGTGTCGGGTCGTTCAGTTCTGAATTCTAGAACTTGCGTAGTACTTCACCCCAAAAGATTGATATTTCCATGATTAATAGCAAGTATTATTTTCACAGATTAAATGGGGTAATTCCGACTGATTTGATCTCTTTGGTCAATCTTATTCAACGTTAAACTTACATATATTGTTATAATTGCAGGTGAATCAGCCGTTGACATTTTCAGAAAAGGATTGAATGATCTAAGTAGTTTATGTGACCATGTTAATACTACATTAAAGGTTTGCATACTCGTTGTTTTACAAAGATACCTTATGTTCTATCACTGATTAAGTACGGTAGGTATCCTCTATAAGGCAGTCCGGTATTTGCAAGACCATAAGGCCGGTCTATTGTTTCCCCGATTTGGACTGCATAACACAGTGTTTTAATTGTCCCCGATTGAACACCTATAGCGGTGGCACCGAATGCGATTATTTTATTTGGATGAAACCAACTTTCTCAGGGAAAGCCACATTTGTAACAATGATTGATAACATATCGGAATGCAATTAATGGTATGGCATGGGACAGCATGTTAACAATCGAGGACAATCAATTGACTTAGCCATGAATGGACACTAGACATACCCTGTATAGTATAAACTTGAGCTAATAGATAGCTTGAGATTTACAGGACCGATTATCTTGAGACACCGGTATAACCGATTTTACCTTTCATGTGGCTTACGGTGATTCATGTCCATGGTGAGTTAAGTACATGTGCACTTAACTATAGCGCGCACCGATACAGTGTGTTTTTTTAGGCTTTACTTTATCCCCGCTACCCGCCTTATACAGGATATCTACTGCACCATATACCTGTATGGCACAGATACTGAGAATACTTGTTAAAACCTCTTACTAATTCACTCGTTCACCCAATATGCACGTGTAACTATTGCAGTTGATAAATACGCAAAACTCAGTTTAATATAACTACTTTTTTATAATTACAGAAAAGTGTAGACCACTATAAAAAGAAGAGAGGGAGCAGAAACGAATCCATGGACACCAGCTAATGAGCCCCAATTTTCCACAGATCATTTTATATTGTTTAACATCATGTAATATTTTAATAATAAACTTATAGTTGTTGTATGCGCATTTGTGAATTACTACCTGCAGATAGATTAAATCGAGCAAATTTGTTGCTATGTCCAGGTGTATCGTCAAGGGACAATTCTCTTATTTGGCATATTTATTGGAAATTATGAGCGAGAAATAGGGACAATTCTCTTATTTGGCATATTTATTAGAAACTATGAGCGAGAAATAGTTGCACTCTTTCCAGTCCGATACTGTCAGAAATACTCCTATTACAAATGTACCTCCTAAAATGTCGACTTAAAAATACGCAGTTAAGTTAAAAAAAATGCAACCATGCATCAATAACATAAATTACGAAGACAGGTGCTGGCTATGGTGAAATATTAAATTTGGAGGCAAAAGTATCTCCCCCCCCATCCCCCCCTGTACATAAATTTTGCCTTAGCCCTTGGGGTAAAATCGGACATGGGAGCGCGAGAAAGAATTAGCAAACGTAAGTTTGGGCCCTTTTATAAGTAATTATTTCATATACTATTAGATAATTTGGAGGTTCCCCGTGATGATGTTACCGACATATGTTTTTACTTATATAAGCGGCCCTGGACATTGCGCATTGGTGTCAGCGATCGTCGCAGTAAATGTGCGCGTGAAACAGGTCTTGTGAAACAGCCGCCAAAAATTTGGTTTGCATAACCCTGCCAATTTTAAATTCATTTCTGACCCTGCCCTTTATTTGACAACACCTTGACTTTGCTACATTTTTACGACTACATCAGCGGAATTTATTTCACAATGGTGGAAGGACCGGGATGTAAACTTAAAGGAGAGAAAATGAGACAGAAGATCGTTGGTCAAATTGTTAAGTCAGTCACTGGAAATGCTCATGAAAAGGTAGGCGTTTGTGCTAAACCCGGTACTAATTGTGGAATCAACTTCACACTAGGGGTAGCGGGTACATAATTTCGCTAGCCCCTACGCATCCCAGTGATTCATCATTTAAGGCCTCCCAAGCGTCAGCCTGCGAGAGTAGATCATATGCTGATCTAATGCTGATAGGAATATGAAGCCGTAAGTCGTTTTATGCCCAATTCAACTGGCAAGGAACTCTTAACTTGTCGTAGCGCGTTATGCCGTCAATTAGGTATTGTCTGGGGTATTGATTGGCATCAGTTTAAACGAGGTCGAGAGAGATAAGGCAATGGATATTGTGAAATTCTTAATTGAAATTGTTTACACAATTTAATATTGTTCTAGCATGAAAAAAAGAAGAAACGCTCGGAGGAAGATCAAAGAAATCCATTTTCCCTGATCATCTGCAAAACGATACTGGATGTCAAAACGCTGGGAAAAGAATTATTTATTTTCTTCGAAGGCTCTGATTATTGTCTCCGGTACCTGTTTTTAATTCAACACCTTAATCCTTCTTTTCTGTCTCTAAATTAAATTAGGCAGTGGCTAAACGGAAGGACATCCTTCCGTTTAGAACCAGTTCTAAACGGAAGGACACTGTTTGTGACAGGTTCTGTCGACCGGCAGCCCTTT
>JAXGGS010757868.1:0-18466 GCA_035585475.1 Armandia brevis
TTAGTGATGTAGATCGGTAAAGCAAATATCTGCCGTAACTGTCAGTGGAGATAACAGTGTACATAACACGGGCATGTTAAACCAAGGCCATAATCCTGTCCCGACATACTAAACCGATGGCCCTTAAAACACAAACATCTAGGAGCAGGGGGGGGGGGGGAGGGGCATACATATTGTGGTAGCAATTCCATAATATTAAATAAATTTTTTACACCCCTGCCCAAGCAGCCGTCACTGATGCCCGAGGCAAAAGCTGAATAGCAGGGTTCTAATTTTCTTTCATGGGTTAATTTTGCGCATGTATTTGTAAATACTTAACAGATGGAGATCCAATATCTAAAGCATGGTATTGCTGTCAATATACACACACATATCCCACATATATCCCACATATATATAAATATGCAAGGCAATTTAGGCGTTATGGGTGTCCAGTCAAATGTGCCATTTTGAAGGGTCTGGGCTCTCGGGTGAGGGGGAACTAACTGGCATATTGATATTTTAATACGAGTTACACATCTACCCCCCCCCCCCCCTAGTACATCCTGTGGGAGCTAACGATTCTGACCCCGATCAGTATAGGCGTATAATACCAATTACTTCGCATATGGGATGACACATAGTTTTACAGGAATGGGAATAATGTCATCCCTAGAGGAATATCTGACACAAGATAAGTTGAAGCATCTTCTGACCATAGCTAATGAGTATAAATGGTACCTGACAGGAACAGCAGTGGCTGGATATGCTTTACTGAAAGTTATTAACAGACCGAACTTACCGCCAGGACCGAGAGGATGGCCTTTTATTGGAGCCCCGGGTGAGCTTTCATCAAACATGCACGAGGATGCGCTTAGAATCGGTAAAACCTACAACAGTGATATAGTCTCAGTTAATATCTATGGACAGTAAGTATACAATATAATACGTTTTCACCAGAAATAAGTGTTACTTCATTATATATGTTTTGTGCCTTATATAATGAACTTTTTAAAATAAATGTTTCTATAAAATGTCATTAAAAATTCATAAAAAACGGTGAGGACTGAATGACACATTCATAATTTATGATAAATATTTTCATATTTTACTTAGATTGATGATAATAATCAATAGCCAAGAAGCTATCAAAGAGGCTCTGATAAAGCAGAGTGATCAGTTTGCTCACAAACCACCCTTCAGTGAAAAGAATTTCTATGATGGTAGGTATCATTTAATAACCTGGGTAAAAAATGAGCTAATCTCAATCATAAATATAAGCATCGTCGGGATATTTATTCTACTGAATTGCAGACATTGTAAGCCCCCCATACAACGAAGAATGGAAAACAAACAAGAAATTTGCCATGGCTACTCTTCGTAACTATGGTTACGGTACAAAGGCTGGTGAAAATATGACTCTAAATGTTATTGATGAGGTGCTCACTATTTTCGGGGAGGCTGGAGGACAACCAGTCTCTCTTATTGATATATTCCAGCGATCCCTGGCTTGCGTCTCATTCAACCTTCTGATCGGCACAAACCTGCAGTACCATGATGAGACTTTAGACAAGTTCCTAGAGGCACACCACGGGTTTGCAAATGTCATATTCAATCCTCTTTCGTACGCTGAAAAGCGCCTACCAGGATGGTTGTCAAAGATTGTCTATAAGGACAATATAAATCAACGTGATGCCACATGCAAGAAATGGGCGGTCATATTGCAAGACATAATTAAAGGTCATCTGACTGACTTTAACCCCGATAACCCACGTGACGTTATTGATGGATACATAAAAGAACGAGGAGCTGACCAATTAAACGTAAGCACGATGAGTTGTAATATCATGAGCTTCTCCATCGACGCCATTAACACCCTCGGATCGGTCGCCAATTCCGTTCTGTTTTACCTGGCTAAACACCAGGACGTACAGTCACGTGTTCAGGAACAACTGGACGCAGTGGTTGGTTCGTCGAGGAAGGTCACCATGAAGGACAAACCGCTGCTTCCTCTAATGGACGCAGTAGTGTATGAATCCCTCAGAATCATCACCCCGTTCGCGCTCTCCCTGCAGCGCACAATGGAGCAGACGACAACGTTACAGGGTTTTAAAATTCCTAAAGGAGCGGCCGTGTGGATGAATATCTTTGCAGTGCATCACAACGAAAAAAACTACCCAGATCCGGAACGCTTCAACATAGAAAATTTTCTGGAAAAAGACGGGTCATTTAAAAGGTCAACAGACACCTGGTTGGCGTTCAGCATGGGTAAGCTCTTTACCTCTTATATTTTAATTCATAATGATTACATAACCTTAATAGGTACACATATATATGTTACGATACGTTTCATCCAGCCACTAGCCGATCATAATTATCTTCTCGATTGTATCAAGTTTATCATCATGTATTGCAGGGCGACGAATGTGCATTGGAGAAATGATGGCAAAAATGGAATTATTTTTGTTCATCTCTAATTTATTGTTGCGGTTCAAACTCTCTTTCCCGCAAAACTTTTGCATTCCTGGGGATAATGAAATCATAATGGCCGGTGTTGCTCGAGAGACGCCGAAGTTTGAAATGGTTTTCACTGAACGATAAATAGATGTTGGATATTGTTTAAGATTTGATGTTAATGAACTTGAAGCTATGTTTAATCAGGTAGACACGGAGCAATTGATTTGCCTCTTGTGCAGGAGAGGTTCCATATTAGATTGCTATACGATATTCATATGGCAACATGATTCTACCTTGGCGGAGTCTATGATAAATTAAATATTAGAAACTGTGTAGAGCTTCTTGTTCAAATATGAGTTACTTAATTATGTCTAAAAATGTATTCATGGAATTTAAGCTTAAAGGTTGTATCTGTGAAGTTTGTGAAATCATCATTTCTACCTCAAAGCACTCAAATGTTACACTCGTGTTCATCCATCTATATTCATTTTAAGCGGTAATTTGCATGTTTGTGCAGAAGGATTACATTAAAAATGTATGGTATTTGAATGAGTAACACCCAAATATGCGAGCACTCGATCACATCATCCAGTCGGATAACAATATAATGAATGACCCTGATCACATACTACTATAAACGTGTATACTACTAAAAGTGTGTATGTGTACCAGAGTGAAGTTGGCTATTGTCTCGAAGACTCTGTATATAATCAAAATCCGTATTAAATTGCTCTTCGAAATCGGTTGCCTCAGACATAGCATCAGAGTATGATGTTTCCGCAGCAGAAGCTCCGAGTGATATTTCTGTTGTAGGTCCTTTATCACTGATATCAGTCTGGGATATGTTAGACAGCGCCTGCTGTGGATGAGATTCAGCAGAAATGTCGCCGTCCTGTGGATATGCCTGATCATGAAGCACCCGCGGGTTTACATAGATATGACGACGATCGGCTGATTCATAGTGGTAAGATGCCGATGGGTGGTCACCGAAGTGCGAAGCTGGCTGGTCTGTAGGGATCGAAATGGCATCTCTAGGCAGCAGCCGAGTTTGACTGTCATTAGTCGAAGTAGTGCCAACCGTAGGCGACAAACTAGCCAGGTCGTGTCCCATACCGTAAGAATGCACATCATAACCATGGAAACCGTTATGAGTATCAAACCAATCATTATTATTTTGAACGACGCTGATCATCTTGTCGATTGCTGTTTGCAGTCTAGCTTTTGGATTATCTTCTTCCACTGATAAACGAACGGCCGCCGCTAACGGATTTGGTAATTTCTTTGCTTCATGCAATCTCAGTAACAATTTGTCCAAGTCATTGGGAATGTTAATTTTGTCCTCATTTCCATTATGGTGATGGTATGGAAATGAAACATAGTTGGTTTTCTGCTCAAAATCTTTCTTTTGAGATATCAAGAACCTGAACGCTTCGACACATAGGTCAGTATTGTACTCCTCATGAATACTTGGCTTCAAACGCGTCCTGTAAACTACATTCACTTTCTTTCTCACAGCTCCTGGGCTAAGAACGATAATGATTTTATCCGATACTTCTAGGTTGTTTGTCAGCCATTCATTGAATCCTCTCTGTTTAATCTCGGCTTGACTCCATAGCTCAAAGTAGACTTCACAAAAGCAGGAGTCCCGCAGAAATATAGCAAATAGATTCACAACTGTCTGATGATGCGGATGATCATTACTGTACAATATCATCACCTTCGTCTTGCCTAAAACAAATTCCCAATTGCAATCAAGACTTTACAATTATTCTTAGAAACCGCATGTGTTTAATTGGTAAATTGCTATATTACCAACCTGTTCTACTTCCAGTTCTATTTGCTTTACACTGTCCTAATTAGGATAAAAGAGGAGATTATCGAATAATGATATAAAAAAGCTTCATATTATTATAATTAAGTTAAACTGACCATGGTTAGGCGCGAACGTATGCATTCGACTTCATGTGATAATTTGAAACAAATGCAACGCATGAATTTGAGGGCACTTTTAACTAAGTCTATTAACACTTACTGTAGAAAGGAGAGATGATGAAGGTGGTCAGAGCGGATAGTATAATTCCTGCTACACATCCAACAATAATTGTTACAATCGTCATACTATCAAGACCGCCACTCTCTCCCATTTTAGCGAGGGTATGCGCATTCGTAGTTGATATTCCTAAAAAAAGGATTGACTTTTACCGTTAATAAATTGGCCTAAAATAAAATATTCTTATATATTTATATTCAGTACAATGCTTATCAATTTAATTTATAGAGCTACTTAAGACTGGAGTGTACTAGGATAGGGCATGTTATATAAAGTTTTGGTACCTGCATAAATTCCTTGATAATTGGTCTCCGTTGAAAAGATGGTTAGCTCCGATCGATGACTGTTTCGATGTGAGCAATACAAGTCTGAAGCTACATGTAGATTTAAAAAATCAAATTAGCTAATCATCTGAAAGCATTTAAAGATAAATTACAAAATACTATTCGATCAATGATGGAGAGATGTTAAAGAGTTTTTAAGCGTGCCTACATACCATTTAATATGGTAAAAGGAAATGACGCAGTCTGAAGACACATGTTATTAAACCCACACTCGCCATCGCAAACAGAAAATATAGGTCGAATCTGTTCATGGACGATATTAAAATTGTTAATTCTATTAACATTCAGTCTAAGGTTTATCTTTTAATGAAAGAAATGTACAAGCAAGAGTGATATAGAATTCGAGTATATAATGTGAATTAATTTAGCACCAATCGTTATTGAGAGTTTAAAACTGACCTTCACGGTCCATGTGTCACCTATTTCCATTTCTGGATAATTAACAGTCAATCTGTGAAAGTGAGACTCTTCAAAGTCTCCCTGAGGGGGATGATCGCGGGAACGATATAACATATTCAAACATTTTCATATGCTACATGTACCGGTAGTTAAAATGACCTAATGAACTAAACGTTTGTAATGCTCGTTCATTAAATAATTTTTGGAAGGGGCACCAACCTGAAGGCGGCTGGTCTCGTGAAGTGTCTCCTCTTTTTCAATGGACATCCCACACATAATAAACCATATGGTGTACTTCTCTATGGCAGTAATAAATTGCGAAGGAACCAATTCAAATGTCAGGGTGATAGATCGATTACAGGCGTCCATAGTAATAACTGGATCTGTCAACCAACATGAATAAGAGTTCTTCTTCTCTGCAAAATCAATTGCAATAGCTGGATTATTACCTGTTGGCCGGGTTGCGAAATCCAATACAACCGCGACTTAACAGCTTAACACACCCACTGGGAATTTATGATCAGATAATAATTAAGTTTCGTGAAATATGTCAATTTATTTACTGGGTTGTTGATCTGACGTTTTTGGGCCTGATATTGTAATAAAGGTAGTGTGATGAGGGATGGGTTTGCTCAGGGGCAGAAGTAGAACCTCTACTGTATACCGCCCGTCCTCTTGTGTCTCAGGATAACACGGCCAGTCCCATCCTGTCTGTCTGTGCGAACGCGGACATCTTTCACATGTTTCTTTTATCTAAAGTGAAAGCTCAATAATACAAGTGATGTATTGCAACGGTTAATCAGTATATCCAGTTTATTTCTAGTTTCCATGGTGATTTAATTGTGCACTGTACATAAGGGATTGAATAGTATCGTAACATTCGTTAACTATTATAATAAATGTTTACATTTCTCATTCATCCCTATGAAATCGTATCTTAAACTATTAAGTCTAGTAATCATATCAGCCATCATACCTGTATAGAAAGTGCGTTTGCGGTAATGTTATAGATGTAGCACGTTCTCTGTCCAGTGAACGCATTGGTGTAACGAGTCACATGAAAAGCGTTTCTTCTTTTGTACGCTTGATAAATTAATAGAGTTCCGTATCGGTGGATTATAAATAATGACACTTATAGGCTTCATAAAATCAATAAATTGTTTCTCAGGCTTATTTTTGTAGCGGAGAAGGGGTGTGGGCGGCAGGTCAAGGTTTTTTTGGCAGGGTTGGTGCGGCAGGTTTTTTTACGGAAAGGAGGGTGCGGCAGTTTTTTTTGCTTTCTTTTTCCTGAGAAGGAGGGTGCGTTAGGTACTTTTTTAAAATCGCAATAAAATGGGGGGGATGTGCGGGCGGGCCTGAGAAGCAATTTATGAATTTTATGAAGCCTTGTCGAGGTGAAAAATAATATCAAAATTAAAGGCATCACTCTATGCCTACGATATGTACGCACCATGTTGAAGTACCTCCCACTTAACGATGATATCAGACCATGATTCCCTCGTGTCATCTCTATCAGAGCCGGCATAACCCTGCTGAGAAGCGTACACCTGAAGATTCTCTACCTGCCCGTTCACATGTGCTTCATCCCTGCTTGGCCAAGACTCGGCAAGTTTACAACCTGTTGAGTTTGAAAAGCAGCGATCGGTTTAGTAAAGTCTCATATAGCAACAATGGATATGTATTTGAACTTTCTAAAAGTGTGGCGATGCCAATCAAAATCTGAAACTGTACCTTCATCGTACATCCTTGTATAGTTCAGTGAAACCTGCCCACAAATTATAGATTACAAATGTGACTTGTCAATGAATTTATTTAAGGCATTTATAAGGAAGCTTAAAATTGGTGCGGTCAATGAAACTTACCTGTGTGTCTAAGCATGACGACTTACAACCGTTCGGGACCTGGACCCGTTGAGCATATACCTCTTGTGATAGCTCACAAAAAACTGTATACACAACCATTTGAAAATATGAAGAACTCATGATCTAGCTGGACTGACTCGCATTCCATGAAATGTCATCAATACTTTACTAGGCCCGCATGAACTGGGATGACTAGCTGTTTAAAAAATAAACAACCTTGATCAAAGAAAATACACAAGCAATATAGGGTTCACACGCACGTGCATGTGATATATAGTCAAAGCACGGTATACGCATTCTGTAATCATCAAACTATTGATTTATCGGTGACACGCGAGCTAAATTCAAACAGGATTTAGAAGTAAAAATAACACGACTGCTGTCGTTCATAATCATACAAACATATATAATTGATATCCTGAACGAGAATGTGTGTTGCCTTCACAGAAGTTTCAAGTCATGGGAAACGACTTTGAACAAAAGCTGAGAAACAACTTGCCGGAAATAGACGACAATTTATAAGCAGGTAATATGTTTTACTTTGGTTTGGGTTTTATAAAAATGGACAAATAATGAGTATGATACAGGTCACTGGCCACGCTTAATTTGGGCAATCTCTATCAGAGCCGGTTTTTTTCCGCAAGTTGTCTCTCTTTTCGGATTTGAAGATCACGCGGTGCGTATGTTGTAATGAATATAGCTAGAATCATTACGACCATCACTAAGATTTATGTTTATCACTAGGACTAATGGCCCTTTGACACAAGCCGTTCGACGTCCTCTGATAAATTGTTGGTAGCTACCGCGACATTGATACGTGATTAGCAGTCGGTGCTATTGATCTAGAATTATGGGGTTACAAGCAAGGAAACATACTAAAAAGTACTAACAGAGGCCTGGATTTCGGTTTCAACTTAAGAATAATGATGTAAAGATTTCCGTATACATGTATGTCCTTACGGTCATAGATTTCCATCAAATGCAACAAACAGTCTTGAATACCGGGTCCAATTACTTAATGCATTTGTTATAAAATGAGAGATATACCTTGATAGCTTAATTCTGGTTATTCAGGCGGCTTAAGGTCCAGTTTACATATCGATATATATAATTCAGCTTCAGCTCTAATAAATAATGTATAACATTAAAAAAAATGCGGTCAATTACTGTACTGTTTACATTTAATATTCGAACATGTATGTACGAGATAACAAAATATAACAATAAGATATATAAGATGTAACCTGATCTGCTGATGACATTTGTACATTTTAAAAGAACTCTAAATCTATATCTCTTGATTAATATTGAGAGTTATTATGCTTATGTATGAACTTCTGTAGATACTAATTGTCATAACCACGCCGATCATACACTGATGAACATACAATTTACATTTGACATATTAGGATTGAAAGATAACAAGTTACTCTTTAAATACTTCGTCAATCTAGATAACCTTTACACTTGATGATAAATTTTCAATGTTTGCTTTCTCTGTGCATCGTAAATGGAGAATTTATATGTATACTATAAGTTTAACGTTCAGTAAAATGTACAGTATATTCCCGGCACATTCTGATCATCCCTGGTGTAAGCCCTTCCATGTCATCTTGCGGGTTGTATCCTTCTGCGAAAGTAAGCTTGTACCTCATCAGTATATTAGCAACCACCAGGAACATTTCGCTCCTGGAAAGCTGCTCCCCAAGACACATGCGGGTTCCTAGGAAAAGTAGAACAAGTTAGTGGTTCAATGCCCCGTACTAAGTGGAGTGGCTGTATACTATGACAAACAAAGTACATGCATAGAAGTGAGAAATATTGAAGACGTATCTAAGAGCGTTCGTCATCAATAATAATGGAACTGTCGCTTTATCTTTGCTCAGTAACTTGGTACAGTTATCTCCTCACTTACCGGAACCGAACGGCATGAGGTCGTCATTGGACTTAATCAGAGATCCATCTGACTTGAGGAAATGTTGAACATCAAACTTTTCAGGGTTGGGGTAAACTTTAGAATTCATATGCACAGCCCAAAGATTCGCAATAACTGCCGTGCCCTTGGGTATGTTGAATCCCCTGAAGGTGACGTCCTCGTGTGTCTCCCTGGGTGGCGACAGCGTTACCGGAGTCTGCATCCTTAAGGACTCGAAGATCAAAGCATCCACCACGGGAAGATGTGGTTTGTCCTTGAGCGTAACTTTTCTGGATGACCCTACAACTTCATCAAGTTGTTCCTGGACGCGTGCTTGTACGTCTTGGTGTTTGGTGACGTACCAGATGATGCAGTTGATGACGTTAGCCATTGTGAAAATGGCGTCACCGGAGAATGCAAGGATGGTGTTGGCAAGCGTTGTCGAATCCAGATTCTCAACGCCGCGTTCTTTCAGGTAACCATCCACCACGTCGCGCGGGTTGTCTGGGTCAAAGTCTTTTTTGTGACCATCTATATGGCCCTTTAGATCGTTTCGGACTTGGTTTACGTGGTTCAATATCTTCTTCTTATACGATCCCGCAAACAAATCGGACAGCCAGGGAGATAATACTTCAATTAAAATCACCTGAGTTTGACTGGTTGGTTCATTAAGTTTTGACATTAGATTTTGGCTCAGCAAGAACTCTGGGTCATCAAACGAGTAACTTTTGCCCAGCATGATACCGTGTACAACACATCCCGCAATTAGCTGACACAGCGCATCAGGGTTGATGGGTTTTCCCTCACATCTGCTGACATATGCCGACATATTCTCCATCTGATCGAGGATTTTAGTTTCTCCAACTGACGTTCCAAATCCATATGTACGTAAGGTACTGCGGGCAAACTTTTTGTTTGCCTTCCATTGATCGTTATACGGAGGGACGAAAATATCTGCGAATATGCAAAATGATATTATTTAGATCTCCGAGAGCGAACACACCAATAGACGCGAGTTTAGAATGCATAACGGTAATGATAGGATATTACATGTAGCATATACTATGTATTGTATTTTACCATCATGTAATTTTAATGCGGCAGCGAAACCACTTCCCTGTCTGTGAGAAAAGTTTTCACTCTGTTTCACAAATGCCTCTTTGATGGCTTCTTGACTGTTCAATACCAATGTTAGCCTATAAGAAAGGAAGCCTTATTGACATAGATCTACAATACACATGTTTAGCATCAAATTAGAGCATGTGTGGCTGCAAACGCGTCTTCGAAATAATTAAAATTAAGAGGGTATTTGAATCATAACGAGTGCGAGCACCACATGTTACTGGTTAAAATTACATTGCGTTATCATCAACTTTAATTTAAATGTGCCTACTCTCGGGCTTTAGGGATTTAAACCCGAATGATCTAGAGTGTAATGTTCAAAGTAATACTGTGTGGTTATCAATTGGTAATCGCCAACCAATGCCCAAGTAAGCGAAAAATATATTGATAACATTTGTCATTAAAATAAATACTATATGTATATGTGCACCATGAAGTGGCTGCGAATGCATATACACATGTATCTGCTCACTCATTCATTCAAATTCAAACAGCGATATCACAATGATCAGATCTGTAAATGTACATCGGGTCAAAATGTACAAAAGAACAATAAAGGGAATCAAACTTACTTCCCGAATATAGACAAACAGAAGACATCTCCATATGTTTTCCCCATGCGCACCAGGTCATTGTGCATTTCGCTGGAGAGCCTGAAGGCGGCTCCTACGATCGGCAGCCCCATGGGTCCGGGAGGCAGGTTCCTAGGGCGCGATAACAGCTTGCCGAGAAGCCAGGCAGCAATGGCAGTGCCGGTGACATACCATTTGTATTCGAGGAGGTTCTCCCAGGTTACATGTTCCTTCAGGACCGCATAATAATCCATTACGACCTCCATCTACATAAAATAGTGTTAACGACATCTTATCATGATCACCAATGATGCGGTGACACGGGTTACCAGTAACAACATTTGTATTCATGATATTTAGGATTTATTACAGTGCATTGTATCAAGAGGTAAACATAAATCTGCATCTGTTTATAGTGCAACACAGCCCAATATAATATACCACAACGTGCATTATTCCGACCACCCACCTTATCTGACGAACGCCCGATTCAATACTGCAGCCCATGCGCTGGTCAAGTTATATTTATCAATGATGTCAGTAACTATAATGTACCTGCACTGTGCCTGTATATTTGTATCGAACGCCAGGGCAAAGTTTGGTGTGTCCACATATAAGCGAATCTATACACACTGCGCTTCTTGTGTAAACTATTACATCATATCGTGTGTTGATCCCTTTGACTCATGCAGGCAAATCAGCTTTAATACACAAAAACGAACCTTGTATTTATCTGATCCAGTAATTCACAGATTTTACATATCTTCAGGATCAGCGTACGATGTACAATATACAACGTACATGTAGGTTCAGACAGAAATTTACTGCTCACAACACACAACTTAAAAACTATTTCTTTCTAAATCTACTGTTCCTTTATTAGGATAAATATCAGCTGTGGAATGTAAAAAATAGTCGTTGTCCATTTGCACTATTGAGGACAAGCCACCGACTAGGTGAGCAAATTTTTAAACTTTAACTTTCCTCTGTGGAATTATTAGAAAAAAACGCTTAGTAGATTTAAAAGTGAAATTATCTTATCAGCTATACAGTAAAGGTTGTCGTTCGGTGTTTGGACATTTCATAGCGGCTGTTTTGTCTGGTTGGCTCCTGTTGTTTGCTCTGGTTTTCTTCCTGGGACTACCGACTGCGAGGTAAATGGCAAAAGCTGCGCCACATAATAGCATCACTGTCATAAATATGGACATGGCTATAGCACCGACCGGTCTTTCCTTTGTTGCTGGAGCAGAACATTTAACTCAAATTGGCATACATATAGTTAATAAAATTCAGATCAAAAATGTATTTCAATTCACATGGGTGCAAACAGTTGAAATGCCTTTACATACCCTCAGGCTGCGACCCTAACAATCTGAATTCACTGTGAGATGCTGGTGCCTCTGCCTACAATTACATGAGAGCTAATATTGTAAATACTTACTAATATTCAAGAGAGGGAAACCACCCTAATCATTCAACCTTCAAATAATGCAATGATTATACCCTCACCTGCAGATTAGAACTCTTGTCATAATACTGCTTTATCCATCCCTGTATGATTGATTTCTCTTGCTCTCTGGCTCTGATCACAGACGGTGGATCATCCGGATTAGAACTTCTCAGGTCTAGATGATGAGCACCCTCTGGGATGATGATTGAGATAAGAGAAGGAGCGAGAGTTTCTGTCACACCACCCCCGGACCAGGGATCCAATAAACCATTACTGTAAATATAATGACAAAAATGTGCTGGCATATCTACAATTTGTTGTCACTCTAATAAATATGAAACTGGTTATCAATACCTTCAAGCAACCGCATTAAAAGTCTATACCTGAATATAATATTCGATGAAGCTTTTATATCTTTTCCTCCATATTCGTCTATTGCCCAGTGTGGTCGAGTCTCAACGCCCCACCATTGTTTTTTACAGTTGTCTGAGAAGGCTTTTATGTCCCATTCAGAGGGTTCAAACATATCTTTCACTCCATCAGTACACATTGGCATTACCATTTCTGTACAGGCCTTGAATGAGAAATCGAAGGTTACAACGGATACTACTTCACAATCTTCAGAGAAGAAGCACGATATAATCTAAAATATACAGGCATTGATCTATGTGTAACGTTACCTGAAATCCCCATCCCAGATCTCCGAGATTCGCCGTGGCTTGTTGAGTAGTATTAAAACAGTCGGCTCCCCCCGTGTAGTTAAAATATAGGTTCACTGATTTGTACAACTGATTGATCAACTGGTGGTCAGACAGGGAGCTGGACGACAAAAACTTACAGACCTCCTGAAAAGCGAGATTGTATATTTAAGTTGTTACGCAAAAATAAGATTAGTCGTAGGCAGAACAAATAATATCTGTATTTAGATGTTCATTATTGTTGACGAACACTTTAAGTCCACACCTTTATAGGCCATGCAGGTAGTGGCTCTAGGAAATTTGCAGGGTAAGGATAATCAACCATTGCTAAGTTCCCCCAGGTCTCACTCAACCATGCTTTTAAAAGGCCAACGTCTGCATCAGAAGTCAATGGCTTACACAAGTGAAATGCGTCCTGCATGAAACGTCTCCCCGTGTCTGTAAAAAGAGTATACACTATCGGGTTTACCATATCTGCGAAGACGTGTGCAGAAAAGAAGATAAACGTCCAGTATCTTAATAATTTGGGCTTTGGAATAGTACCTGACGCTCCCATATCATTGATTACATCCCATGATTTGCGAATGTTTGTATCACAATTTGCTCCAGCATTCTTGAAGTCATTTGTGACGATTTGGTACAATGAGCCACATTCGACAAGGTCGCCAAATTGCCATACCGGTGCAGAGCTTGCTAAAGATCTGCAAATGGGGCAAGGCTAACACTATGTAATAAATAGTAATTGAAATAGAATATAATAGGAATATGAATTACCTCAATTCTTACCCGACTACTACATGGGGATATTTCATTCTTAGCCAAGCCGCCAACATTCCTCCATACGAGCCACCGAAAGCCACGACAGGCTTATCGTCTGCGTCTGGGGTGTTCTTTTTAATGCTTTCCAACAACGTCACGAAATCGGCCAGAGCTTGCTCGGTTGTGAGATAACCTAAATGAGCCAAGTCCTAGAAAAAAAATTAAATCACTTACAGTTGAATGTTTGCAATGGTTAATCATTGAATAATCAAATACACGATTTCTTTCACAAGAACATCTACGTAGGTTGTGATGTTTCATTGTGAATTGCGCAGTTCCACGCCTTAGAATAAACACAATGCTGCCACTGCAAATGTAATAATCTCGTTCTTACTATATAGGAGTCGGTTCCATAAGGCATTGAATCCCCATAGTAACGATGTTCAGCAAAGACGAGAAGAGCATTAAATTCAGGACCCCAATCCCACATCAGTCCCTGTAAAAAAAATACATGTACAGATCACGCGTCATAAAAGTGTGATAATAAATGTATACATAAAAGTGGTGGCGTATCTATCGGCTCTAAGTACTTTAACTTACAGTATTGTTGCAGAACCATGTTATGTCTCCTTCATTTCCAGCGTAGAAAAATATTGGGCCCTTACCATTCCAGAACTGATCAGCAATCAGGTATCTCTGCTGGTAGAAGTCTTGATTTGAAAATCCAAAATGATCGACCTGAAAAGTAGAGGTAAACTCAACTCACTATCTCGTGAATACCAACAATGGTCAGATGAAAACTACATGTAGATATGTATAAGCAGCATCTGGTGATTCTATATAGATGTATTTCATATACAAGTCGTGAGCATTGTAATCCATTGGCACAAAGGACTGTGAGACTACTTTCTTGATATTGACAGAACCGTCTTCCAGATGCATCATATTGGACAAATTCAATTTGAATTAGCTTTATTTCCTAACATGTATAATATTCCTCATCACGATGCAGATACACCTATGTACATGTACACGTACACGTAGCTTTGATTATACAGGGGTTAACGGGCTGGATTTTATCAGATGACAACACTAGTTCTGGCGAGAGTCGAACGTTTAAACATTGTATTACAGTATATGAGAATCTAAACTGAATACAAATTTAGCCAAGCATAACCCGAGAACACTCACTTTCTGTTTGTAGTACGCCACCTTAAAGTCAATTTTGGAGTTTCCATTTGTTTCCAACTTTCTAGATGTCCCTTCAGTCTTTATAATACATGTGATTATTGTTGGAAAAGCAACAAAAAGTAGCAAAACTAGCTTTACTTTAGCCGATGAGACACTCATCTTCAGGGCTACTCCTCCAAACTTTGTACGGCAGTCATGTGACTTGTTTGTTTATAAGTTAGAGTGTTTTCTCAACTAGAGGGCGCGATTGTGCAAAATAGTAGTATGAGTCTAGTGTTTGGTATGATGGCGGCGCGAAACCGATGGCCATTCATTACTAATTGGACAGCTCTCAATAGAATACATGCAGTTGGTTGTATGAATGTGTGTGATAATGTATATGAACTGTGAATGCTTAAAACTTGCATTTAATTTAATAACTACAGATGTAAGTGAAACGAGAACGCATCAATGAATTTTAGAATTATTTATGAATGAAGTCTGTATATGTACATCCAGTTGTATTAACTAGCTAATCGACATTATAAAACTCTTTAAAAAACTAGGTCACGTTCATTAGTTGAGATGTGGGGTAAAACAATATACGAGGTTTGTTGCCGGAATACGAACGGCTTAATATCATGCAATTATTTCAATTAGTCCAATAAACCGTGTTAACTTCGTAAACCATACATGTACTTATCTCTTGATGACATTTATTAAATCGGGAGAACTGTATAAATGTTGTATCGCACAGCATGAGCAGCTATGCCGTCATGAACTGTACATGTACTATATATAAACTGGGATCAATTTGCATACATTGATAGAGCTGCGATACCTGCAGCAAACACAATCGAACCACCGAGACCGGGCGCCGCAGACTCTCCGGGGATTCCACAAGTTTCCGGGGACGGGATATCATTTCTTGGCGTAAAGTTTGTTTGATGGGAAAGTGCTGTGGACGAATATTGAGGGCTAGATAAACACAACCGGTAAGCATCGGCAACTGCTCTAAAGGCATCGGGAACCGGACCTCCGGCTTGCAAGTGAGCAATGACTTCCTGAAATTATGAAAAACATCATCAGTCAAATTTACCTAACAACTCAATTTAAATCAAATCAGTATGTGGCAGATTGGGTTGTTAGTACCTGAGCGCATGGACTAGTCAGTAACTGCAAGCTGACCATCTCTGAGCATCCTTCGTTGCAGGTTTGTGAGCATCGGCCAGACTCAACGAGCTGTTGATTTATATCCAAAGCTATCATATAAAAGTCACACACGTCGCAATCTGAAAAGCAATTCACTATCAACGACTTGGATACTGAATAAAATATCGCATGTGGTGCACATAGATAGATGATGAACCTTCTTAGAAGTTCATGAATATTGTTGATTAACTTACCCTCGGGGTCGACAATGTTAACATTACATAAGTCGCGTGGCCCTTGTTTAAGACAGTTGAACCCAGCCTCAATATCAGGATCCACAAAATAAAAGCTTATGAAAGAGAAACACATTTCATCCTGAAAACAAAATCAAAGACGACTGTAGATATATATCTTACCCAGCAATAAAGAATGACATACTGACAAGGATATGCTATAATAGGTAATTAATGATAAAATGGTCTGTCTGTTTATTGCATACCATACCTCAGTAGCTTGTCCAAAGTAAGTTGTGGTAGATCTCTCTCTCTGTCCATCTTTGCTGTTATACACACACTTGGTAATGAGTTCATCGCCTTGACGTAAAGAAAAATTCGTTCATTGTGATAATTATGGTATGTTATAGCGTCCGTTTTGATGTAAAAGTGCTTGTTCAACAATTTTCCACTTACCTGGATGAATGGTTATTGGTGGGTCAAATAGTATATGAGATGGTGACTCGTAATCGTAATAGCCATCGTTGACAAGTTTTGTCAAAAGCTTGCCATCTCTGTAGACTTCTACATTGCCATCAATTCCTTGAGAGAAAATGAAATGTAGATGTATTTATCAGCTGGGTTTCCCAGCAATATGATTCACCCAAGTGTCTATCTTGGCAACTGAATTTAAGAAGCAAGTTTCTCTAATTCTAAGTGTTATTTATGGCAATGATAGTTAATCAAAGAGTACTTGTTTTACGACATTGTCAAAATTTGTAGCAAATATTATATTAGAATTAAATTTTACAGAGATATTTTGAACAGTCAATTTCCAGAATCTTCAAGGAGCAGGCCTAAATGCGTGAATTTAAGCGCGCTAAATGTTAATAGTTCTACTAGTAACATTTTAAAAACCAGCAGTGCGCAATCTTTGCGCTTTCTTCCTGTTTTTTGTAGCAGGATTTCTTGGTATAAGAACTGCAATTGGTGTCATTTTTTTAATTTCGTTGCTGAGCCACTTACCGAGATAGTGCATGTGCAGAAGCGCAGAGGACACATTAATGCTCGTTGGTAATAATTCTGTGCATGCTGCAGTGCAATGTCCCTCAACTATCGTCTCCTCAGTCATCGGCGGGACACTAAAGCTTCTCTGTCCCATGATGGCGATCCTCTCCGAGAAACGGCGCAGCTGAGGTGTGTAGAATAACCTCAAACCGGACGAGTCTGAAATAATCAATTAAGTGCATCTTTGAGATGACAGGCAGTGCCATTGATGATCTATATAACGCGTAATTAACCCGGGATTTTCTATCGTTCTCAATAACGGGGTGTCCTATTGTAATACACATATAGACTCAGTATAATGCAGTTGTTAAGACATGTCCCCCGCTACCTGCGATTTACAGCTATATACTGTTCATCTACTATATTAGAGAATCATAGTGTAGGAACAATTAATTATGACTAGTTTCAATTATTATTAAGTATATAAAATAAAATTTTGCTTTACGAATTACAAACTTGACGAATGCTGTGATCGCACCTGTGTAATCGGGTAGACGTTGTGGGTTGTTCCAGTGAACCTGGATGGACACGGAGGGGAAGGACCCTCTACCGATGCTGACGCCTACGTCCTCCCTCAGGCAGTAACCATCGACACCTAGAGTCCACGCTCCGATGAGACTTCTGCATCTCTGATCAACCATGCCACATTCAACGATGCCCTTCATAGAAAAACATCCTTAAAATCAGTTCTAGTTCTCGGTAATAGTGTCCGATTCGTGTACTACCCAAGACAAATATTACATATTACAGCAATTCAGATCTAGCAAAATCACTTACATCGTCCTCAATTTCCTCATCACAGCCAAATAACAGTATGTGATGCAAAACGTTGATGTTGTCTATAATGGGTTCCCAGGAGATCATGTGATATGGTTGGTCATTTGGAACCTGTGGATTGAGGAGAATGTTTACCAGAATAATCCATCAAAAACTATTCTATCGATAGAATACATTGCAATCCTTCGAAACAATTTGCGTATCGCTCAACACAAGTCCGAGGAAATTAGCATCCAGACCTTGAAACTTTTACAGAAGTAGTTCGTTTCTCTGGCAGGAACCTGGCTAACTGGAAATCTGAGGTCCATTGACATTACATCTGGTTGACTGTTTGCGGGACAGTTGTAAGGAGGTTCCACATCACCACAGGTCACTCCCTGTATAGCTTGGCATTCGGGAGACTCTACAGGCTCGCAAATACCTAATCAAATGGACATTGTAATACGGATGACATAAAGCTCATGCCGCCACGATTGGTTT